>WKFP01013907.1:371354-420080 GCA_011057875.1 Pterocles orientalis
GCATTACTCAACTTGTGCTTACCCTGGTATCTGGTCTTCAGGTATGCAGTCTGCCTGCTTTGTGTTTAGATGTTGGGGCAAGACCTGGCATGCAGACCTATGTGTGTGTGAGAGTGTGTGTGTGTGCGTGTGCTCTGCTTTCCCTTGGTACATGCATGTAGGCAGGGAGTCCAGTGCAGTCTTATTGGGCTCCTTGTCTGGGTGACTAGAGGAGAAAAGGACTGAGGGGAGCACTTGTGGATGTTTGCCAGTTTCTCTTTGTGGTGAGTTTCTTAGAAATAGGTTTGTATTTATGTTATAGTATTTTATTAACATGTTCTGGGCCTGGAGATGAAGGGGAAGGGTGCTGAAAGTGCAAAAGCTGCTCTACGTCCCCTCCAGGCTCCTGCATATGCCCACGTGCCTTACACAACAGACTGCCCTCCTGTGGAAGGAGGAGATGTTCCCATGGGCGGCTGCCCTTCCAAGGGCCGTGGAGGGTGGAAAGGGAAGAGGTTGAATATACAGCTCCAATCTGTTTATCTTTTCAAGAGGAGTTGGTGCTTCTGTCCAAGCTGGACAGTGGGGAGGTTGAGCAGCCCAGGTGATGCAAAGGCTCACACAGGGCTGTGTTTTCTCATCCTCCAGAAAGCAGGTCATCCTACTCACCAATGTGGTAAAGGGAGCTGCTTCAGGAGCTATCGTGAACAAGGCTCAGTGTGCTTTGAAAAAAGTGGCATTTTCTTTCTTAGGCTGCTATTGAAGTCCAAGGTCCCTGTGTACAGAATGTGAATGTTTATTTTATTGATTTCTCTAGACTGCCCTAAATTCAGCTGATTGGTGATTTGGTGCTGCAATACTTTGAAGGTGACTGTTTCCATTCAAAATAGTGCAGAGCCATTTCCTAGCCCTGCTCTTGGACTCTTGGGCAGGACTGTGAGTTGGGGCTGCGTGCACCAGTGACAGGCAGATTTTGCAGAAATAATATGATACTCCTCAGGGAAGAATTTAATGAAATAATTCTGAAATAAAATTGAAGATTGACTTGATGGGAGGTTGTGTGGTAGTGCTGATGGCATGAAACATCCTTCTGTTTTCTTTAGCCTGGTACAGGCATTTAAAAAGAGGCAGGTTTACACTCGATGATAAGCAGGAGAATTTTGCTTGTTTACTTGGCTCTGATGAGAAACCACCTGTGAAGAAAGGCTTGAGGGTAGTCTGCTCTAAGCCATAACATACCTGAGCTGAGGGAGCTTTCTGAGATGTGTATGCAGTGTGGAGTGTCAGGAGGCATGTCCACTTCCATTGGCAGCTCCTCCTCTACTGAGTTTCTCCCTTTCCCTGGGGGCATTCTGAGAGGCAGAATAGGGGAGCTTCCCTGCAGGCTCCTCCCTTCCTTGCTGTTACCAGAGGCAAGGACTTGTGCCAAATGAAAGGTGAGGTATCTTCATCACTTAGCCTGTTTAATATTCACAGTTAAATATATACCATATTCTTCAGCTGCTGTAGAGTGGAAACGTTATAAAGCAAAAAGTCAACTCTCTGCTGCTTCCCTCCAGAGTATGAAGCACAACTGTAACGCATAATGCTCTCTTCTGGGTACAAAGCCTAAAATGTAATTGCTTCTATCTGTCCATCTTCACATGCCTTTTCATTCCAGGTACATAAATCTCTGCCCCTTGAGGTTCTTCAGCGGATGGATGCTGGTCTGATTAAAGTGTTGATAACCAGTATTACTAATGGGAGCACAGTGGTAAGTTTCAACTTAGTGATTGCAGAAGATGTGGATATCTACTACATCATCACCACTTTTCGTGATGCCTTTGAACACAGCTCCCGTTTCACAGTTGACAAGAAAAGTCTCTCCATAAGTGGTAAGGAGCAGCTTGTGTCCGAACAATTCTTCAGAACTAGAAAGATGATAAAGCCTATTATTCTGTATTTTTTGAGGTGAAAGTATCTGTAAAACAGATGGATATAAAGCCATTTTTTCTCCTTATATTGCTCCTGCTTATCCATCCAATAAGCTTTTTCAGAGAACATCAAAAGGTGAAATAAGAAGTGAGGTACTCCTGATCCAAAAGGACAAAACCACCTCATCCTTTGTCTATAGCTAGCATTAATTTTATAGAGAAAAAATACGGAGATGTTAGAAATAGTGGTCACAAATTGAGGGTCTTGTAAGTGGAAACAGGTTCCTGTACACAGACATAACTAGCTCTGTTTGAAATATTTTTGAAACACATTACCCTCTGCTTTGCACTGATAGTTGTGCCTGTGGTAGAAACCACAAGAAACAAATAAATGAATGTGTGAATTCTGCAGAGGGAGCATGTGTTTTCCTCACACACCTGTGGGTCGGGAGTTCAAATGAAAAATCCACACCTTGCCAAGATCAGCACAATGGCTTACTGTACAACTTCTTTCCCTTTATGTGTAATTGAAGTGATTAAAAAGAAACATTAGTCTCCTGGCTAACTGCTGTTGAATTCTGTTTCACAAGTTGATGCGTTGTCTCTGGAAAAAATAGCAAATTCTATATCCTTAACATGATATGTTTGTCCAAATAATATTGCTACAAGCTGTCAATCAGAATCTCATGCAAAATTACTTCAGAAGCATGTATACGGTCTGCCCTGTACACTCTCTTTGCTTATTACCCTTACAGCTGTGAAGCTGGAAAGTAAGATCATTACTATCTTGTGGTAGTGCTTTGTAGAGTGCCACCCCCACCTTGAAGCTGTGCTAAAACAAATGGTTTGTTTCAGGGACAAGTCCGCATAGAGTAAGCAGTTAGTGCTGTTGAGTCTCACCTGTGGGTGTTCTTTCCTTATTTGCACAGCTGCAATCAGATCTTGGCAAGAGAAAGGGAAGTAAAGCATATTTTTTCCTTTCAAAAGTGAAAATTTTGGCCAGGTAGAAATTAGGAAAGCAACTAGACTGCAACTTGGACCAGTCACACAAACCTGTTTCACTCATGTTGGGCATTTACTAAACATCTCCTCAGGAGGGTGGAGTGGGGGAGACAGCTAAGGGAGTCCTCAGGGTTAGAAGCGTCCTCTTGGACTGTTGATCAGTTTAGGAGGATAGGAACTCTGCAGCAGGGTGCCTACATTTCAGAGAGTGTCTGCTGAGCATCACTGGTAGCACGGCTCCTGGAGGGTTTTGTCAGTGCCTTGCAATTAGCCCTCTAGGCTGTGCTCCCAGTATCCCACCTCTTCTAGATCCAGCAGCTGCCTGACACATACAGTAAGTAGAGTATCACACCTGAGAGGTGTAATCCCATGATATCATGATAATAGGACTGTGTTCCAGTTTTAGAACCATCACATTTTCATTTATATGCTTGCCACCTTTGCCTTTTGCTTAAATATACCCAACAGATTATGATGAGTGCAAAAGCGAAGACGATGACTGTTCCCCAGATGCATCGTGCCATAACACACTTGGGTTTTACCAGTGCAGCTGCAATGAAGGATTTGCTGATGTGCATCCAGAAAGTCCTGGAAGAAGCTGTGAAGGCAAAAAAAATTTATTATCTCATATCTAACTGAATGCTTAGTCATCTGATCTTTATTGGATTATGGTTACACATGGTCTTGACATTTTGCTAGGCATGAATTTGGCTCATTGTTTTCAGCTGGATCCTAATGGGAAAAGTCTTGCAGCAGACTTTAGGTATTTCTGACTATAATAACACTCTGTCACGAGAGTTTACTATATTAATATTTAATGCTGTCTTTGTAAGGTTCTTTTAACAGTTCTGTTTTCTTATATTTGCCATTAAAATTAGATAGGATTGTCAAGACTGTCAGTTATTTTCATTCGCAGTCACAGAGGGGACAGCAGAGATAGCAGAGAAGGAAACAGAAAGCACTAGGAATGTGGTTTGAAGTCTATATAGCAGCAGGGATTAAATGTTGGTATTGCAAACTGCTTTTTTGTATAAGTCAATTTATCTATCTTCTCTCTTTCATTATATCATCTGTTAGCTGACGTATGATGGGTTTTTAAGCTCCTAAATTCTTTTATGCTTCTTCAGTAATTTCTATTTGTTTTTGTAACCACAATGATTAGCTACTCTTTGTCTGAAGTCACAAGGATTTGTCAACTGATACCAACCTTTGCTTAGTTTCGTTTAACCAAGATATTTAGCATTATGGTGGTGAGCTTTCGGGAAATTCAATTCTGAAAGAGCTCAGATTTTTCTTTTTCTTCCTCTTATGTTCAAATCATCAACATTTTAATTTGTGGCATTTCTGAAAAGTGGGGAGTTCCAGAATGATATATATATGTATATATATGTACAGGTTTTATAAGTTGCTTGGGAAATGGATGGTATTTGTATGTACAAACCATTAAAACTGTTTAAGAGAATTTTTGTGCAATGAGACACATCCTTTGTGTTTCACTGCGAATGGCATTTATTATCATGGTGATCTGTAAGTCAGAGGTGGGTGAATACTTAGGTGGTTTCTACCAGCAAAGAGCCATGGAGTAACCTCAGAGCCTGTGACGTATGTTGAGCGTTTGACATACACATTGATCTCAACTTGTGCTTCCCCTTTTCCCCTGCTTGCTTTCTTCCTGAAACCATTAAAGACTGCTACTAACACTTCTGTTCAACTCCCCACTGTGTCTCTCAGGACACATATGTGCAATGTGGCCCTGCTACATGAAGTTTGTCCTGAACTCCCCCCAGAATGGGTTTTCCAGAGTGGTCAGGGTCATATCTTTTGGGTACCAACTGGTCACGAGTGGGGCCTGGTTTTTTACCAAACTGCTCCTGTTTATACTGAACATCCAGAAGTATGCAGTCTCCTAAAATACCAGGGAAAAAAAAAAAAAAAGAACATTTGCTGAGCAACTTACAGCTTGGGGATCTCTTTCAAGCACTGATCTTCCAAAATCTCTATATACGTGTTTTACTTGAGAACACTAATTATTGCAGCTCTCAGGAAATAAAGGATATCAGCTTTACTCACAGTCGCGTTATGTATCTCTTGAGCTCTTTCTTAAAAAAAAAGCCACAGCTTTGTCAGTAAGTAGAGTGGGTTAAAAAAACAAATGAAGCTAGTTTCCTTCCAGTAACTGTGAGTTTCCTCCTAAGGGTTTGCTCTTACCTTATAAAACTAACTCAAATCTGCAAATTACAACGGTACTTTTATTTTTGTCACTCTTCAGCATTTCCTATAGGCCAGGAGGCAACACTGACGGACAAGAGACCTTTACACAACACAGTTTTACTTGCAGCATCTTTGCAAACTTCGACTCATGTTTCCTCCCCTGCTTCATTGGACTTCTCTGCTGCTGAGCACAAAGCACTGGAGGACACCACATTTTCCAGCATGGTGCTGCCTCTTCTCACTGTGGATCCTGTGTCAGCTCCCGGTGTTTCTCCTCAAGCATCTCCTATCTCTCTAGTTAAACCTGCCCAGGAGGTTTCCATTAAAGATGCAGTGACAGTGTTCTGTGAAATCGAGAAGATCATCCTTGCAGTTGAGAAGAGATTTTTACAGCAGGAGTCTATCCCAGAAACCTCCCTGTACCTGGGGGAGCCTCACTGCAATGTGAGCATCAGCAATGGCACTCACGTTGTGCTGCAGGCAGGCTGGAGCGACTGTGGCACTGAAGTTGAGACTGTAAGTCCCCTGAGCTGGTGAATGCGAAGAAGCCCCGGAGGAATTTCTTTTGTTCTTAGGGGTTGGGTGAGGAGGGCAGCAATGGCAGGTCCTTAGCTAGGAGTACAGTCTATTAGTTGCTGGAATGCTGGACAAGAGATTCTCCAAACTGAGAGTCACTTCTCATGTCTATCTGGGTTCCCTCTGCACCTTTCACAAGCACCTCTTTCATAGAATCATAGAATCATAGAATGATTAGGGTTGGAAGGGACCTTAAAGATCATCAAGGGGACAAAGAGTCATGGCTATCTCTTTGAATCCCAAACGAAACGCTATGCTCAGGCCATGCCAAAATACAGAAATTCCCTTGTGGAGCAGACTGAGGAAGAGGAGGAAGGCTGGTGGATTTTCATTGCCTCACTGTACAGCAAATAAGATCCTAGAGGTTTATTCTGTTCGATTTTTGCATCCAGAAAAATGGAGAATTCCTAAGAACTTGAGGCTTGTAACCCTGTAGCTCTGTTATATCCCTAGATACACTGATGTTCACAAGTTGTGCTTTCTTCTTTCTGTGTTCCAGAACATGACTAATACAGTAGTGAAAACCATCCTTCGGAATGACGTTTCTCCTCAGGGAGTAATCCACCATTTAAAAGTTGTCAGTCCCATTCACTGTGTGTTTCAAAACGATCTCTTGACTTCCTCTGGATACACTGCAGAAGGGTAAGTAGCAACTCGCTCTGCTTTGAAATGCATTTGTGTGGCTTAACGTTGTTGCATCAGGAAAATCCCCAGGGACCTTAGTTATATCCAACGACAGTACTTGCTATGCCAAGTAGTCTGCCATCCTGTGAGACCTGTGCGCAGGTGATCCCTGCTATCTAATGTGTTAATAGATTCAACAGCCAAAAAGCTTGGCCATTGCCTGGCTAAACCATACATGAAAATAAACCTTTGGGAGCTACTGGTGCAGGTTCAGGAGACAGAATTCCTGACTTCTCTTTGCCTTGGTGGGCAATCACATGTAGCTATAACAGTATTTTCCTGCTTTTGAAACATAACAATGGTGCATCTTTCAACTGACACAGTCATGGAGACTGCTATGTGGGTGCTGAGGATGGCAATTTTTAACTCCCACAAATCCTTATTTAATCAACTTGGAAAAAAGAGAAGTTATGTAATGCAAATACTTTTTTATGGAAGGCCCCATCTTCAACTAAGGTGGAATCAAACCACCTGTTCGCAGAAAATCAAACCCGTGATCACAGAAAAGGTGGCAGCACAAACTTTGCTCTGATTCTCCCTTCACACAAGTGCACCTCCTCTCTCTTGCCTAGCACCATAGAATCATGGAATCACAGAATAGTTTGGATTGGAAGGGACCTTAGAGATCATCTAGTTCCAATCCCCCTGCCATGGGCAGGGACACCTTCCACCAGACCAGGTTGCTCAAAGCCTCATCCAGCCTGGCCTTGGACACATCCAGGGATGGGGCATCCACAGCTTCCCTGGGCAACCTGTTCCAGTGTCTCACCACGCTCATAGTAAAAACCTCTTAGTATCCCATCTAAATCTAGCATGTTTAAGCTATCATCACCAAATACACTGTTTCCTAACCCTCCAGACATTGTATTTTCCTTTCTATTCCCCCACAAAGTCTTTGTCAGACCCGTTCTCTCTGAGCTCTATAATTTTCTCATGTCCCTCACTTACTGTTCAGATTTGTCTCTTCTCCTTAATTTTTTTTTTTTTTGCTCTTCTCTTCTTCACTAAGCTTCTACTCTCCTTATTTCAAAATTTAAGGCAGCTCATAGTCTTCTTCCCCATCAGCTCCACTCAAATATATCTCTCTGCTCTATTTGTATTGCCAAGATGTTCCACCCTTTGGATTTTCCCACTGATGTTTCCTTGCTCCCTATCTTCCCAACTAAAAACCCTTTTCACCCTTTCTTCCTGAACAGTGTCATAACATCTTGAACTGCAGATAACTCTTCACTACTTAAATGTACAAGAGGTGGAGAAGCACGCAGTGATTTATGGAAACAGATAGTCAAATCTGTCAATTGTTGTTAATTGTTGTTTCAGACTTTACACCATCTTTGAGGATTTGCATGGATCTGGACACTTCAGAACAGAAATGCAGTTGTTTGTTGGAAACTCCCCAATACCAAAAAATTTCAGTGTCTCTGCCAGTGACGATGTACTGATTGAAGTGGGGATTCAGAGAGCAGACAGCAAGCTCAAGGTGGTCCTCACTGACTGCTGGGCAACTCCAACTAATAATTCAGTGGACCCCCTCTCATTTGCTTTTATCAGCAACAGGTACACCAATGCCACTTACAAATAGTGTGTGCCATACCTTAGATCTTCCAGTGGCAATGACTACTAATGTGTTATATTTTAAATGCCTTTTATGTGTGTTGTCACCATTCATATACACTGTCACCATTCTGATTGGTCACACCTTCGAACAAGGAAGGCAAGTATGAAAAGAAAATGTTTTCAAAGGGTAATGTAGTAGTTTTTTGAGTTTGGTTGTCTTCCTCATAGTTTTGTAAAGGAATTGTACTTTTGACCTGAAGAAATAGGTGGTTTTCGTTGGAAGCAGTGAAAGAACATTGAAAAGTGTGTGCTTTATCTATTTCTCTGTGCTTCAGATATTACCAAGAGCTTGTGTGACTCTCGTCAATCAAAGTGTAGGTTAGTTGATTCCTATGTGTTGTGACTCACAGAAAATATTCATGGAGCCTCTGGTAGAAGAGGAGGTTTGTTCCTGTCTGTACCCCGATCTCACCCTGATATCATATTCCCTGGGCTCACCCACCACCCTAAAATACAGGATAGTCCTTTTGCTCAGCGATACAAAAGCTATTCATTTTAATATGATGTTCTTTCACTTTGTGTTTGGTGAAGCCAAGTTTATATCCTTTCTGTCACTCTTTCCCTGCTTTTCCAACTCTCCAACCACTTCTCGAATCTCCTATTCCTTTTGGATACTGTGAGAATACAGCAGCAAATAGCCCGTTATCACCCCGGCACTGCTGCAGAGTTGCTTCATGGCAGGTCTGACTGTAGCTTTCTAAACAAGCCTTGTGACCTGAGTTATGTGCTATAACCACAACATGCCTTCTATAGCTCTAGCCACTATGTATGTTTTTTCTCTTCCTTTTCAGTTGTCCCATCCCAAATACGTACACCACACTGCTAGAAAATGGGAATTCAAGCAAAGCACAGTTTAAGATGAAAATTTTTTCCTTTGTCAACAATTCTGTGGTCTTCCTACACTGCAAAATACGTATTTGTATGGAGACACCAGGAAGCACCTGTAGGACGGTACGTGTTTTCCTCCGGTATGTTAATGTGTCACATGCAGTCCTGCTATGGAATTGAAGGAGTAATGTTTCCAAACAGGATTCAAAATAACTCTTGAAGTTTTCCTTCATTCTCTGCTGAGAGCAGGGAGGAGTGGGGAAGAACTACAACCACATGGAAGTGTCCACCTCTCTTCCTGTTCCTCATCCTTGTAGTTAAAGGCATGCAGCTTGCACAGAAGTGGGTGTCAAAATTGAGGTACCTGAGAACTGAACCTTTCACCCCTGCCTACTGGTGGCTGGAAGGCAATGCACAGATGTTACAATGAGGTAGGCTGTTCAGAAACCTGTCAGCTCAGATGAACATGTCACAGAAAAGCGAGCACCCATATTGTCAGTCAGGAGGAAAGTCTGAGTAAATGTTTTTCTGTCCTTTTTTTCCCCCTAGAGATCTGCTTGTCCAGGTCAGAGTTTAGGTGCTAGGAAGGGAAGCTCGGTGGCATTAAGTTTCTAGGGTTCTGACTTCATAAGAGGGTTTATTATGGCTTTTTGAAACTCCATTGCTTTTTAAAGCAATAAACCAAGCAATGTTCTGATAACAACTTTAGTTTCTAATTGTCTGTGCTCCAAAGCATTGCTTTGTTTCTTTTTTGCTTCTAAATAAGTAATACACTCTTCTTCATCTAAAAATGTATGGCTACCATAGAAATAAGAAAAAATAGGTTTTGTTGATTTTTTTTTTCTTTATAGCAGACACACAGGAATTCTTCTCTCCCTCTGCCAACCTTCCTGACTCTTTTTTCTAACAAGGATGTTTTCATTATCAGTTTAGTGTTCCTCTAACTCTAAATAACTCTGTTTAAGCCCCATTATAAAGCAAATGATCTCTTCCTAAAAGATTAAAAATGGGTAGCAGAAGATACTTGTTTCCTTTCTCAAAGTATAAAGCTTCCTCCTTTAAAAAAAAAAAAGTAGGGACAGGAAACACGACTGACAGATGGAAAGATGGCTTCCATTTCCACAGCTGAATTAGTGTGTTAAAAATCAGTGCCTTGGCAACACCCAGCCTATGACCTCCTTCAGAGGAGGTGGTGCCCTCACCAAGTTTGCCATGTGTCCTGTACAGCTGAGGAGGGACAGGGTGGTAGGTGCAAGGCAGGGGAATGAGAGGGATGGAGAGGATAGGGGCTGTGTGGGCTAGTGTGGCTGCTGTAAGGAATCAAACAGTTGCCTAGGAGCCTCTGGGTTTGCTGTTAGAGAGGATTTAGCTGTATGGGTTAGAGTTTAGGAATACTGTTAACTAAAGGACTGACTTTGATATGAGTTACAAGGGTAATTCTGTTACCCCCAAATGAGTTTTGATTGAGATTGACATCTACAGTAAACAAGAAACAGCAGAGTTAATCAGTGAAGCCGTCTTCTTTAATATATTCTATATTATTAGCTTCTATATTATTCATATGTATATATATGAGATGTATTGTTCTTTCTCCCATACAAAATTTATCCTCTATGAAAAGTTAGTTAATTCAGCATTTTAGATTGAGATTAAAATATTATGTGGAGAAGACCAGTACTAGGCACATCTACAAAGGATGACAATGGCTTTTACAAAGAAGAGAGAGGGAGCTGCAAGAGGTGCAAAGATCAAGGAAAATTCAAGCAAGAACAGAGTATATTTGGAAATAATGTGAGATGGCTGGGAAAGTGCCCAGGGATCTGATCCTCTGATACATCTTCTACTCTGGAGAATATTAACTTGCTTCAGGGCAGATTTGCTTCAGCTCTTTGCCTGAAAAAATGAGATTTACATCTTGTATTATTTTGTCTTACCCAGTCTTTTTATTCCTTGTTTTCTTGGTGGAAGAGAGTAAGGTGCTCTAAAGTTTAGAGGCTGGGGAACGACATAATAAGAAATGATACGAAACATGGCTTTGAACGGGAAAAGGAATGATGTGCCACCACCATGCATGTATTTGGTGGAACATGGCTGCTCCACGGCCATGTGGAACCAAAAAATCATTGACTTCAAAGGAGCAGCTATGTAACCATATTCTCTAATGGATCCATCTAGCTGGGAAAGCTATTCAAGGGTAGGCCAAAGCTGTAGCTATACTGGTATTTTTCTGGGGGCTGACCCAGTTAAAGACAATGTCGCTGATGGGCCGATTGTAGAGGTTTTTCTGTATAACCAGACCAGTAACACTGGTGAGACATTCTTGTATAGACAGGACAGTAAGCACTTTCATGCTTCCTTTGCTGATTGCTGTGTGGTATTGCAGTTTATCTGCTTTTGTGTGCACTTTCAGGACAGCCATGGTGTCTTTTGAATAACTCAACAGGCTAGAGTTCCCATCAGAGACCTTTTCGTTGCAACTTAAAAAGGTATCAAACAAACTGAACAGTGCTACTGAGGAAGCATGCAAAAGACAAGTGTACTGTGTATTCTGCAAGTGCTGCTCACACAAATCTAAAGTAGCTAATCCTCAGCATTTCACAGGGCAGAGCTTTCAAACTAGTAGTTCTCAGACTAGTAGTTCACATGTCACTGAAGAGTTGTGCGTTGCTTCAAATGACAGAGTTTGGCAGGGGCTAAAAGTTGTCGCTGCTTTTGCTGGTGCTGGTTGTGGTATATGCTGTGCCTGCCATGGCCAGCAGAAACATTAAAAAAAAAAAAGTTTGCAACACTCTGGCATATAGAAATAGCGAGATTATTGTCCTATAAGGTTTATCTAAAACAAACAGAAAGTTAATGAAAAGAAAGAGATTGCCTGTGTGAAATGTCTGTTCACAGCAGTGTTTTCCAGTGTGACTAGTTACAGATTTTATATTGATGTTTCCTTAATGCTGTTTCTTTTGAACTTCCATTTGGTGCTCATTTCAGTTTGACAAAGCCTAACATTAAGAAATAAAAACCCCAATGAGAAGAATAGCACTGGGTGTTCCCATACTCATCAGAAGGCTTTGTATTTTTAATAATTAAGCCATACTACTAGTTGGAGTTTGAATTGATTGTTGCAGAGGTGCCATGTGGTTCGATCCCTGAAGACTGGTGAAACCATCGCTATGCACAGAACATCCTGGGGACCCCTATATAAATCAGCTGGTGAGTTATGAATAGAGGCTTATGAAAAGGGGACACAGAGTAACCACTATTTTAAGATCAGTTTTCACTGGCCAAAGAACCTGAAGACCTGTGATACAGGGTTTTCATGCCCCTCTGCATATTTTTCTGAGGTGTGGGCGTTCTTACAGAAGCCATGTGGTAATGTGGAAAAGCATGTGCCCTCCTGGGTAAAGTTACTGGCAGACTGGCAAGGGAATGTAGAAAGGGAGAGGATAAAGTACTTCATGCAGCTATTTGCACAGGGTAACAAGTGCAACAGCCACAAAATCAGAGAGTTATTACAACTGTAAAGTGTGAAAGCAGCTTGAGTCTTTTAGATTGCAATCAGTTTTTCAAGTGTTTACTCTACATTGATGTAAGACCGCAATTATATTGAGCTCTGAAGTCCAAAATCAGAAGAGATAAGAGATCGCATTTCCATGTTTCCTTAAACTCCCTGGTGTTGACCTTGTTACTACTGCGAGAGAAGGTGGCAGAGCACAGCTGATGCGTAGCACCTTGGTTAATCTAGTGAAGTGGCACGGTACAGGCTAATAGAGAGCGAATGCCAGCATTGTATACAAGCAAGGTCTAATTTGTTACACAACTGCCTCTTCTGCATTTACCCTGAGTGATGTTTTCAAGGGCACCTGTGGTGTCTAACGCCTTCAATCATCTGGCCTTCTCCATCCATTTGCATTCATATCTTATTAGTGTAGAACACTTATTGAGAGTATTTTTACACAGCAATATCAGAGTTTTAACACGTGGCTACTGTGAACAGACAGATGTCACCCCCTTTCCTCCTGCTGGTTGCCTGTTTTGCCAGTCACTTAATGCTCGTCTGACCGTGGATATAAGTTAATGCTGGACTGATAGTGGGTTCAGGGTATTTTTTTCTCCTTTGCTGTGATGGTCACAACGTCCTTTTGGACCTAGAAACTGGCTCTGACTTAGCATATTCTATTTTTCTTCCATTGTAGGCAAGTATTAGTCTGTTAGAATAGTCCTTCAGTGTTCAGTCATGAATTAGTTCTTTTTTTTAAAACTTAGCAATTAATACAGCTTTCTTTGTACAGCACTTACATCCAAGTAGATGTCACTCACATTTTCACTGGAGATCCCAATGCATTTCTAATATTGAAAAATGGTCATTACACAAAAGGAAATCTGGTGTGGAGAGCTTTATTTGAGTTGTACTACATCGATTCCTAGGCAAAAGCGGCACTTTTAAGATGCTGTTTCCCATTTCCAATTTGAATACTCACACTGCATTTTAAGTGTGACCCTAGACCTAGACAGTGATATGCATCTCTCTGCTGAAGAGGACAATGTGAATTATGATGTCAGGTAAGCTGCTGCAGTGAAACACAGAAAAAGCTTAAATGCTCTTCCTGTACTGCTTGGCCACATGCCACAGCAAAGATCACTGATACATGTCCTCAGGAGGGACTGTGTCTGGCTATAGACTGCCATTTCCACTGTGCATTTTCTTTTTTATTCCTTTGTTTTGTACTAAAATTCAGCAATAAGCCTACGTAGTATCCATGCCACCATTCCAAAGCAGACCAAGGCAGTATTGCGTAATATATATCAGATAGAAGCAAATCAAGTGGCTTTTAATAATCAGAGATGAAGGGGGGCAGGATTAAGATGGGAGAATGCTTCACCTCTAGGGTCATTCTGAAAGTAAGGCAGCATTTCAGAAAGTCACCGGTGCTGATCTTTTAATTCTTACTGTAACAGGAAATTGTAGAGTCAAATTCCAAAGACACATCACACTCATGTCTACAGGGACTCTACACTTATATATAAAAAGAGGGCTTGGACTGTGGATCACAGACCTTTCCATGAGAATCATCCTCCCCAAAAGGTTGATCCACTTCTATGTCACAGCTCTGTGCTTCAAAATGCCCATTGGCTAATTTGTAGCAGGGTTGGTTTCTTATCCCAGGAAAAGATTTAGGAATTTCGAAGCTTTTTTCTTTTATCTCTTGTTTGTTTTAGCATCAGATTTGAAGAGAGAGAAGGAGTCTGGGATGGGAGTTGGATACATCATCCTCATTGCCTTTGCTGTGTTTGGTTTTGTGCTGGGAGTTGTGAGTCTTCTCATTTTCCAGTACCAGCGAAAGATGGGAAGATACAACTTCAGAATCAAGTCTGACAACTTCAGCTACCAAGTGTTCTACAATTAGTGATTCCCAGGTTATCAATGTCAGTACTGAATCATCATCAGTTACTTTTTTTTTTTGTTTTTTGCTTTTTAGCTTTTCCTGAAATGGTTAAATACTTGTAGATGAGCATCCTTTGTTTAAGGGTATTTGAACATCCTGTCCTGTTTTCTGCGGATGGAGGTCATAGAAGTAAGAATTTCATTCTTACTACTCTTGCCTGTTTTCATATGCTACAGACTACAAAGGAGGAAGACAGACTTCTCTTCCTCATCATCCTTCATGGCTTTAGTCTCAGTCAGAGCAAATGACACATCACTTTAGAAGAACACCAACAACCATTTCCACAAAAAGTTTATCACTTATATTACTTTTGGTGTTGGATCATAGATTAATATAATAAAAAAGAGAAGCTTTATGACTCTCTTTATAAATCTGCTTCAGAAGCTAATTTGCTTCAGAAATTATGACTTTCTGCAAAAGCTTGCATTTAATTGTATTTTGTGAGGGGGTGTGTTTTTCAAGAAAATAGTGGGATGTTATACACAAAGAGCTTGAAATATTGCTTATGCATAAGCAGTGCTTACAAGTGCCTGCAGAAAGTCTGAAAAGACAGATCTGAGGAGTGTTAACCACTACAACATGTTCTGCCTCTGCAACTTGGGAATTTAACACTTTTCCAGAATGCCATGGGATTCAGCACTTTCTCTGTAAAATGAGTGCGTTCTAGCTGCTCACCTCTGCTTGTATGTTTATCGCTTTAAGAGCAGTAGAGACAGGTGAGAAAGCTGGCTTGCTGAAAAAGGATACCTAACATTGCTTCACAGCTCAAGGATGTTTACTTCGGATATTATAGAATTCTGTTCCTAGGAACAGGCTTATTTGACATTGTCACCAGAGTTAGTAACTCTTTCCTGATGGAGGCTTTGTAAACGATGATGCAGCTGCCATGACCACAGTGCGTTCATTAGACTCATCATGATAATATTCACAGATAACTTAGTTTGCTTCACTCAGTGCAATAGCTCTTAACATATATCACAAAGAAAGTACAGGGAAGATTTTGTCCCAGCTACCTGCTTCTAAACTCTTGAATAGTCACTATTAGCTCTATTTCCCCTAGTCTTACATTGCAGAGACCACCCTCTGTAGTGATCTATGGGCAGCTCCTCAGAGATCACTGTAGGTGAGGGTGATGCTCTGACTGCTTCCCAAAGGATGGGTGGGGCTGCCTGTTGGGAGCCCAAAGGGAAGGTACCTGCAACTCCTTGATACAGCTCCAGCAGCTGCACAGTTCCATCAGCGATACAGGTGCCACTAGGCAGCCATAATCCAGTGTAAAGGGCATATCTAGGTCCATTAAATTAACACACCTGTACATGAAGCCTCTGAGTCTCTCCATAGAGAGAAGAATGTAATTTCTTCATTCATCATTCTGCTCTTGTGAGTGGTCACAAGTGATTGCAATACTTGGTAGTACCAGGAATTCTGGAGTAGTGCAAGGATGTTGTAGCGTAAAGGATATTATCAGGCTCATAATACTTATGCATAATCAGCAGTGTTGGGGTATCAGCTAACGGCTCCTTTTAGATGCTGGAACTACTCAGCTCTTGTTTCCTATGTATTTCCTTTCTTTGGAAGGTAGTTGATTACCTTTCTCAATCATGATTAGGTTTTTTTTTCCGTTTTTTCTGGTTGGATCATGTCTCATCACACAGATAACTGAAGCTTGTCTTCACTCAGCATTTGGCTTTCATTACTCTTCACTATGGTGGTCATGACAGGTTGCAACATTGACTTCTCCAAATTAAAGTCGCATATAAAAGGCTTCTGCATCCCCCTTTTTAATTTTTATTTTGTTTTATTTTATTTTATTTAAGCAATCTGGGTCTTCCCTGGCGTCCTAAGAACTATTTGTGACTGCAGCTCCAGGTTGAAGTGAATTTTGGCAGTTTTTTCTGTGAATGAAATAGAAGGAAAAAAAGAAAGACTTCATGGTTCTCTATTCAAGTTCCAACATTTGGCTCTCCCACTGTGCGATGTTGCTGTGTGCCCATCTTAGCATCCCTTGTGCCATTATTATTATTGACAAGCTGCATGTTTCTATAAATATTCCAGGAAGTAAATCAGCAAACCCTTAGCGATATCTCCTTTTCAGTTAGTAATTCAGAGTTTACTTAAGGTGAGGTTGAAATTTTGAGCTGTAGCAACAGTGAAGACCTAATTGTGAAACGCCTTAAGTATACAGAAGCTGAAGAACAAGTATTGGATTTACCACCAAATGAACAAAAGGCACCATGAATCTGGGTCTTAACCCACTCAGAGTGTTCGTCAGCACTAGTTTTGAGATTTGATTGTAAATACTTTAATCTACAAGGATTCAGTGAAAAAAGAAAAAAGAAAATACTTTTGCTACTGGCAGCCCATGTTTTCCCAGATAAGTCAATTCGTACCTATGTATTCTGTTTAATTAGACCACAGTGATTGTCCAGTTGAGCCACAGAGTGTGCTGCCCACCTAAGTGAGAGCACTCCAATAGTTGTAAATTTGAGCTGAATTTTGCCTAGCCGTAAGACCCTACTGTTAATGCAGCAGCAGCAGCAGCAAAGGTTTATCTTACATGCTCCGTTGGATACAACAACAGTCTGTTCAGCTGGATAAACTGGAACAAAAGTATTTTTCCACACAGTAAGCATCTCCTGCAGGACTCTTGGGGTGCTCTTCAGTCTGCTATCCCGAACCACCACTTCAGTGAGCACATTAGAAGATGGGACAGTAAAGCAGTGTGGTAACTTGTCCCCACCACCCCTTGGTTCCAATAGCTGCAGGTACTCCTCCTTACACAGTGATAGATTCCACTCTGTCTGGGTCACATGTAATGAACAAGCTCATTCCTCTTTAAACTCAATGGATATCATTATAAATAACTCTTCTGTGGAAACTGGTCATTAACTTGAACTCACAAAACGCCCTTAGTAGCCGTAGCATTTAAGTACTGACTTTTTGGTACAGAATAGCATTGGAAAGCTGCTTTTCTATCCCCCTAGTCCAATTTCTGATAGGTAATAAGATTACTGGGTAAAAGACTTTGACATTTTTCTAATATTGTTTACCGATTGATCTTAGAAGCTGTAGATACTCCTTTTAAATACATCAATAAATTTCAGAATAAGCACTTGCATTCTGCTTTTGAATCAAGTGAATCTACATGGAGTAAAAAGCTTTGACTTGTCTTTTTCGTGTTGAAATATCAGTTACCAGATCCTGATATAAAAAAAAAGATCTATTTGGTTGCAATTCACTAGTGAAACTGCAAATTATCTTTGCAATTTAGGGGTCTCTCAACTTTTGCTCAGTTTGCTTTCAAATATATAATATGTTTGCCTTCTGCACACAGTGGAAGGAAAAGCTATTTTACTAAAAATATTTTTCTAGTTTTTAGTACTTACAATCCGTAACTGCTTGAAAGTGGCAGGACTAGAGATTTGCCTATTAATTTCAGTGGAGCTACGCCATTTACAAAAGCTGAGCACTAGTCTTCAGGATGAAATGCAAACCAGTAGCTTGTATTTGATACCTTGCATGCTCAGCAGAAGCTGCTATTGTGACTACCTGAGTCTGTTTAGCAGAGTTTTGGTGTCTTAATAAAAGCAATCTTGTAACTTATTGTTGACTTTTGTACTGTTATATTTTCCTTTTATGGTTTAGTCACAGGTATTAATATGTGTGTTGTGTGGATGTGGCAGCTTCTGAAGAGCTGTTCAAGTATCAGTATGATGTTCAAACATCACTCAAAACACAGTACATGACCTTATCTAAATACCAATGGACTGCAATTACCAACAACTATGTATGAACGCTTACTAAGGGTCTAGTTCTTCAGCATCACAAAGGGCAAATATATTTTTGGTTTCATGCTTTGCAGCAAAGACAACCAAAAGAGTATTCAGCATTCCCAGTCCAATAACAGTATTGCAGCAACGTGGTGATCCAATCCGAAATGAGTGTCACACCGGTCTCCCTTGGCATTTGATTTGTACAGTTCAGACAGCTGCTCCAAAAGCAGCATGTTCAAAGCTTACCCTCAATGACGCTTACCCTGAGGGCATTAGTGGACTTGTCTGGACCTGAGTGTGAAAACAGGGAAGAGCACCAGCACTTGCTCCAAAATCTTCCTTTCTCATCCCTATGCAAAAGTGTTGCATAGTTGCCACCCATTTTCTTTACTTGTCATTTTTTTCTGTGCTATATTTCAGTGGCTAGCAGTCACAGTTTTCTCAGTGCTGTGTCCCTTTATGTCTCCTTTTCATGCTGAGACACAAAACAGATTGATTTACTGAGGTACCACAGAATCAGAGAAAGGGTTGGGTTGGAAGAGACCTTAAAGATAATTTTGTCCAACCCCCCTGCTATGGCAGGGACATCTTTCACTAGATGAGGTTGCTCAAAGATTCATCCAACCTGGCCTTAAACACTTCCAGTGATAAGGTATCCACAACTTCTCTGGGCAACCTGTTCCCATGGTTCACCACCCTCATTGTACAAAAGCTTCTTCCTTATATGCAATCTAAATCAACCCTCTTTCAGTTTAAAAACATTGTGCAATGTCCTGTCACTACAGGGGTTGGTAAAAATTCTCTCTCCATCTTTCTTACCAGCCCCCTTTAAGTACTGGAAGGCTGCAATAAGATCTCCCTGGACACTTCTCCAGGCTGAACAGCCACAACTCTCTCAGTCTTTCTTCACTGGAGACGTGCTCCAGGCCTCTGACCATCTTTGTGGACCTCCTCTTGACCCACTCTAACAAGTCCACGCCTTTCTTGTACTGGGGACCCCAAAACGGGAAGCAGTACTCCAGGTGGGTCTCATGACAGTGGAGCAGAGGGGGAGAATCACCTCCCCTGACCTGCCGGCCATACTTCTTTTGATGCAGACCATCTGGGCTGCAAGCACAAGTTGCCAGGTCATATCCATTTTTTCATCCACCAGTATTTCCAAGTCCTTCTCTGCAGGGCTGCTCTCAATCCATTCATACCCTAGTCTGTATTGATACTGGGAGCTGTTTTGATCCAGGTGTAGGAGCTTACACTTGGCCTTGTTGTACTTCATGAAGTTCACATGGCTGCACTCATCAGGCCTGTCAAAGTTCTTCTGAATGGTAACCCTTTCCCCTAGTGAATCAACTGCACTACTCAGCTTGGTATTGTCTACACACTTGCTGAGGGTGCACTCAATCCCACTATCTGTGTCACTGATGAATTAAATTGTATTGGTCCTAGTACTGAGCCTTGAGAGACACCACTTGTTACTGGTTTCCACTCAAACATTGAGCCATTGACTGTAACTCGTTGGGCATGGCCATCCAGCCAATTCCATCTAACAGTCCATCCATCAAACCCATATTTCACTAATTTAGCAGCAAGAATATTGTGGGGGACTGTATCAAAAGTCTTACATAAGTCCAGGTAGATGATATCCATAGCTCTTTCCTTGTCCACTGATGCAGCTGCTCCATTGTAGAAAGCCACAGATTAGTCAGGCATGATTTGCCCTTGGTGAAGCCGTTTGGCTTTCTCTAATCACCTCTTTGTCTTCCTTATGTTTTGTATATCTTCAAGAATGATCTGTTCCATGACCTTACTGCTCACAGAGGTGAGGCTGACTGATTTGGTAGTTCCTAGGGTCCTTCTTCTTACCCTTTTTAAAAATGGGTGTGAAGTTTCTTTTTCTCCTGTCGCTGAGTACTTCACTAGATTGCCATGACTTTTTAAATATGATGGAGAGTGTCGGCCAATTCCTTCAGGACCCTGCGATGCATCTTGTTGAGTCCCATGGACTTCTGTATATTCAGGTTCCTCAGGTGATCTTGAACCTGATCTTCACTTTCAATGGGAGAGACTTCATTCTCCCAGTCCCTGCCTTAAGGTTTAGGAGCCTGAGAGATGTGGGAAGACAGATTACCATTGAAAATTGAGGTAAAAAAACTGTTGAGTACCTCAACCTCCTCCATGAGAGTTGTCACTAGTTCTCCTGTCATATTTATTGGGGGGGGTACTTTTTCTTTAATCTTCCTTTTCTGATCAATGTGCCTATAGAAGACTTTCTTATTATTCTTTGCATCCCTTGCCAAATTCAACTCTAACTGTGCCTTAGCTTTCCTGATCCCATCCCTCCACATGCAGGCAGCATCCCTCTGTTCTTTGCAGGATAAACGTCCACTGCCTGTGCATTTCCTTCTTATACTTTAATTTAACCATGAGGTCCTTACTCAGCATGCTGGTCTCTTGCCTGCCTTTCCTGCTTTCTTACACATGGGGATCAAGAGCTCTTGTCCTTAAAAAGGGGCCATCACTGCTCAGCTCCTTTATTACTGAGGGCACTTTCCCAGGGGGTCCCATCCACTAATTCCTTAAATAACTGAAAGTTTGCTCTCCTGCAAAGTTTTCAGTGTCCTGACTCTAATCTTCACCTGGCCCATATGTCTCAAGATTGTGAATTCCTCCAGGGCATAATCACTGCAGCCTAGGCTGCTGCCAACCTTGACATCTCTGTTTTGTTCAGCCATGCTGGTAAGCAGTAGGTCTCGTAACGCTTCTCCTTTGATTGGGCTGTCAATCACCTGGATTAAGAAAGTATCCTTGGAGCACCCCAAGAGTCTCCTGGATTGCTTACAGCTTTCTGTGCTGCTTTTCCAGCAGATGTCAGGGTGACTGAAGTCTCCCAGCAGGATCAGAGAGAGCCTGCAAATGTCAAGTAAGATTTCATTTATTGGCTTGGCCTGTATTTTTTACCCATAAACTCTCAATCTGTTCATCGCTGTTTTTCAAAGCCAGCTCTGTGCAGTCAATTTTTTTACATAGAAGGCAACCCCCTCATCCCTCCTTCCTTACTGCTTGATTCTGAAAATTTTGTAGCAGTCGATTGCAGTGGTGCAGTCATGCAATTCATTCCACCACGTTTCAGTGATAGCCATTTTATTGTAGCTTGCACAGCGACTTTCAGCTCCTCCTGTTTGTTATCCACGCTGTGTGCATTGGTATAGAGGCACATAAGTTGGACCATTGACTATGACAACTTTTTAGAGGAACACACCTTAATTCCTTTGAGGCATTTCACGGGTGTTTCCTGTGAATGATGAAATGTATGAAGTGCAGTAGGATCCCTCTCTCCCTACCATTTCACTCTGTCTGCTGCTCAGACAAGATTTGTTAGCTTTTGAGGGCTCATTTTACACTGCTGTGATCAGTTTCCTGCATCAATGATCAGGCAATTTCACCAAACAAGTAGTTCTGAGTCCAAGGAGAAGTCTTCTAGAGGAGCAGCACTGAGGAGGAGGAGCACTCTTTTCCATTCTGGTGTTGCCTACCTTTTGTTCTGTTAGTGAAGCACTGGCTCTAGATTTCGGCCAATGGCTGAAAAATGTGTAGAAATAAAATACGAAGGTCTAGTTTTGACCTCTAACATAGTTTCCTAAGAAGCACTTTAGACCAGTGGTATGCGTGCCTGATGTCCCTATTGTTCACTAACAACGCTGCTGACATCTGATGCAAAACAGTCATCGGTTATTCCTTTCTCTCTATTATAGTATTGCCAAAATTTGGTCCCAGCAGGTCTGGAAAAAAGCTGAGATAATTGGAAAATTTCCTTGTCCATTAAAATATAAAGGAGCTGACTTTTTAATGCCTGTTTGGAAAGTTTTCTTGTAGGCTGCAGAAGGAAACAAGTTGAAGGAATTGAAAATATTTAACTGCAATTGACCTAAAATCATGATGTGACCTCTCTTTTTTTTTTTTTTTCATATTTCTCTTCTTTCCTTGCTATCTCCTGATCCTAGCAGGCCCACAGTACTTCAGCCTAGAGTCTTAGGGAATCTTTGCCTGTTTCTTCAACTCACCTCCCTTTGGCTGTATAGACAGCTACCACCTTGTGCTAAAGACACTCTAGGGTACCTAGTCTGGATATGACACTATCTGCCAGAGGGTAACACACAAGACTTGTCGATGCAGCACCTTTCCACATGCAGCAAATTCCCCTGGAAGTGCACTGTGCCTTTCCTGCCCTTCTTTCCCAAAACAGATTTTCCTCTGAAATCCACAGAAAGAACAGTCTTGGGGACTTAACAGACACAAAGACTTGTACACTAAAAGCAGCTAAATTACAAGTATAAAAGAGGAATCAAGAAAATGTCAGAACATTTGGAGATGGCAAGGAAAAGAGCAGTAAAGGACCAAATCAATGAATTTGAAATGCTGTACGGAAGTGTCAGTAATAAATCACTGGTGAAGTGCTTGCAGTGGATCCTGAAGTGTCCGCTCACACGGTTCTCTTTAAATCAGTTGATGCTCAGCCCTACCTATAGTGAAGGCTATAAAATTTTAGCCATGGTTAGGACAAATGCGTGTTGCTGCCTACAAACCAGTTTTGTTGAAATAACAACTGTAAGGAAAGAAAAAAAATGTAGCAGTTTTATCAACCTACCTTTGTGTGTGTACAGGTGTGTGTTAGATGAAATTCAGTGTGTTTAGGAATACTGCAATTATACAGTGCAGAGAGCTTGATTTGATTCCACTTTCCCCCCTTTTTCTCTCCTCGTCCTTTCAAGAGAAAGTATTAGTAGAATTTTTTTTTCCTATGCAAGTTTCTCACATATAAAAATATTAGATAGTTTCTGGAAAATTGCAAGCATTTGCAGGCACAGGTGAAGTAATAAACCTTTATTTAAATAGTGATTTTCTCCTTTCCCTGCTTTACTTTGGAAGTAAACAATTTCGGAAGAAAAGTGGCATTTCTCTTCCATGACCTTTCTGTTTAATCCTGTAAAGAACACAATCTCTGACAGTTGCTCTTCCTTGACTGTTTTGTGTTGGTTCTTGCTACAGGCAACTCTGAGGAGGAGCAGAAGTTAAGGACAATGAAAAGAGAATATGTGCCTCTGTTAGTTTATTGATGGTGCGGTGAATATTTGGTACCTTGCTACATGGGACATTTTACTATTTCCTCACCTGGATGGAGCCTTTGGAAAAATCCAAGGGAAAATAGGAAAGCTTGATATAAGAATTGACAACCCTGCCCACAGCAGGGTGGTTTAAATTAGATGATCTTTAAGGTCCTTTTCAAACCAGGCCATTCTATGACTCTATGATTCTGTGATTCCAAGTGTGGTGGCATTATTGAGCCAGTTTACTGGCATTTGGAAGTGGATCATGCATGGTGCAGTAGGTTATGGGGTAGCAGTATTCTCAACAGGCTGACCCAAATCCATCCCAAGGCACCAAGAAACCTTACTTGCTCCAGGATTGTGGAGGTGACTGAATTCAAAGAAAAGACTGCCTTTTTTGACATTTGGGTAAAATTTTCATTTAGGTAAAATCTTTCCAGCAAACAATATCACTATATCGTTGGGAATGTGCTGGCAGCTAATAACACTGTTGACAGTGTGGGTTCTTCATGGATTATGTTCAGTAATACTTAGACTCTTCAGATCCACTCAGGAAATGCCTGGCTTTACCTCTCATACTGCCTAGAGCTTTGTTATCAAATGCCGGCTGCATTTGCTCCCATTTATTAGCTGCCTTTGGCATGTGGCAATTTGAAAGGATGAAGAAAGTGCTTCACATCAATATTATGAACAAATATGGTTATTACTAGTACGTGGAGACAGAAGGGTCTTGTGTTTGCTCTAGTGCCAGTCTCGAGTGACTAATTACTGTTATATATGAATAGCTTTCGTAAGCTTAGTCTAGCATATTTAGTTGTGCACTGTATCATACCTGCTCAGTGAGAATGTAATGCTGCTCACTGAGTTACTCAGAAAAGAATATGAAAATACGTCAGAACTGGAATTTGGAATGGGATGTTTATTCAATACAACTTTAATTTTTACTGAACAGCTTTTGCAGAGCACA
Organism: Pterocles orientalis; assembly: GCA_011057875.1. Taxonomy (NCBI): domain Eukaryota; kingdom Metazoa; phylum Chordata; class Aves; order Pterocliformes; family Pteroclidae; genus Pterocles; species Pterocles orientalis. Next base: position 395,448 of record WKFP01013907.1, read on the forward strand.
GGACCAAACCAAATGCCACAGGTCTTGTCTATGTCAGTAAGACATAAGTCAAGAGTAACAGTTGAAGAAGATGCTATTGGCTTCTGGAGGTGTTTTCTCCATGTCTCAGAAAAATTTTCATCTGACAGGTTGTTTAAGGCTACATTTTGCAGTTCATTTAAAAATCAGCTGACTTATTCTCAGTAGATACTTGATACTGCTGCCATTTTCCTGAGTTTCTCAGCATTTATTTGACTACCTGTTCTCCTCCTTTTCACTTTTTTGGCTACAGCTGTGACATCTTATCCTTAAACAGAAGGAAGGCACCTCTGTTGTCTTACAGTTGTATGAGAAGCACCATCTTGTAAAGTTTAGTATCTCACCTGAAATGACATCTAACTCTCATCTAACTCACTTATCTGAAAGCCAAAATCAGTATGCCAGGATGTCCGGGCTGTGGTCTTTGTCCTATATTCTGGACGTCCTATATCCTGGAATTCTCTTATGAGACAGTACTACTGAAGATAACATACTATCCTCTTCTTGTACTCCCTAATACAGACCATTGGAGGCTTCATAGACTCCCTGAGAGGAGAAGTGTTTTGCAACTTCCAGGTTTGTTATTTCTAGCCCTTCCCTCAAAATTTCAGAGAAACAAACACCTGAGATGGCCTATGCTGTTGACTTGCTGCCTTCCTTCGTCGTAACCACAAATGGTGGTGTCTTCCCATTCATATGAGCAACCGATACTTGTACCGTGTCTTGGTATAGCGCATCATTGCTTTTACCTTTTACTTTTTTATTTTTTTCAGTTCCACAGCAAAGCAACAGTGTCATTCATATTCATTCATCTGCTGTGACTGCCTCAGCCAGTTGTAACTGAGAACAAAATGTGATATACATTGTCTCACAGAAGCCTTCATTCAGGCCTATGCAGGCATCTGCTCAATTGTTTCATGGTGGCAAAGGAAATCTGAAATTAAGAGTAAGAAATGAAGTTGAACTTAATGTGATCGTGCCTGGGATTTTTGAAAGCGAGATGCTGAGCAAAAAGACAACCTCCCTTTGTGCAAGTTCCTGATATTTGAGCTAAGTCTGCATGTCAGCCTCTTATTGGAATTCCTGCTGCATTTGTGAGATGACAGAAGAAGCAGGAGATCTGATAAAGGATGGAACAAGCCCTTGATTTTTTTCTGTGATGGTATGACTTATTTTTCCTTTGTTAAGGAACATGTGTTAGCGACTGTTCATTGAACAAAATGTATCTGTGCTCTAAGCACGCTTGCTCAGAGGCTGTTTTCTTCACCAATCCCCACAAAGATACAAACAGAACTTCCTTTTCTTTTAGAGCTTCCTCAGGGAGCAGGATGGACCCTGATAATCTATTTCTGACAGAATTACTTAGCCGTGCTCTGCACATTTAGTGACATAGGTTTGGTTACTTGCACATGTCTAATTACACACAAAAATCCGTGGTGACAGCTGCTGCAGTTAAGTGCTTCACGGTGTCCTTGAAAACCAACTTTACATTAAAAATATATCTGAGTAAAATCTCATGGAAAGTTTTACTGCATTTTTCCTGCAAACACAGCCTTTACTAATACACTCAGCCCAACTGGGTAAGTTAATGTTTTGTACCTGTTTCTTCTTTCTCTGTGCTCTCTCCTGGGGACACATGGTGGTGTCTTTAGCCTCTGCTTTGCTAGAAGATGATTTCACAGAGTAGTGAGAAGCGGGTCCTCACAGCTGTACAGTTGTATGCACCTCTTTTGAACATAAGATAAACAAAGGGATTTGAATGGGCATAGGCTAGGAGTCTGGCAGCTGATACAACATCTTACTCTGAAAACAGAGGGAGAAAACCCCAACTTGATTTACAGAGCAGCACCTTACCAGCCAAGCTGAGTGGTTTGGTTCCTATCACCAGGCACATAGCAGAAGAACAAGGAGACCGGCTGACAGGACCTTACCTGCTCCCCCTCGCTGCTGTGTCTGGATGAAAGCCAAGGGCTGACACTCACAGGTGATTCACACCATGCTGGTGTCCCTGCCTGTAGCCTCACCCCAAACTGCTGCCCACCCCAAAGCCAACCCTGGCCATGGCACAGCTGCCCTCCTGCCTCCTCAGCCCCCATTTACCTTCCAGCCCTGCCCTGAGCGCAGATGGCTGTTGATAGCCTTGGGGTCCAGCTCTGAGCCCAGGGCGGCTTGTCCTCCTCAGATGGTGCTGGAGGCGCCTCACCCCAACAAGGGGCCCTGATGACAGCAGCAGGCAGGGGTCAGTGTCCTGCTGAGCTCTGCCCTTGGGCTGTTCCGGCCATGACCAGCCACAGGGCCCTCTGCAAGGGCTGAGGTCATTGCTTCCTTCCCAGATGGGGACTCAGGGGCTGCCCCAGCCCCCTGGAGATGCCCCAGCTGAAGGTCAGACAGTCAGCCCCTGACCCTTGCCTGTTCTCGGCCTGTAGCGAGTGGCTCCTCCTCTGCCTTCCCACACTGCTGTTGGTTTCCCTCCTGCCAGCTGCATTGGGTTTGGGTATTTTTGCCCAAGTCCTACCATTGCTTTGCCATGTGCTGATGCCAGCGGTTGGGGAGCACTCACAGCAGACAGAGAGGGCAGGTGAGCCTCTGGGGAGGCCGAGGCCCAGCCAGGTCGCTCTACCAGGTGGCTCAGAGTGTGTCTGCTTGCTGTGGTGGGGAGGTGGACGGTAAGCACCTGTGGAGGCCCAGAGTACAAGATGTGAGGGGCTGCTGGCCTGGGGCAAGGCGAGCACAAAATGGTCTTTTTTGTCTTCCCTCTGAGGACCTGGGAGATGTTTCTGGGGACCTCCTTCACCCTGCAGGAGACAGGGCCAATGGAGAAGCTTAGGGAGGGTTTTGTAGAAGGAATCACCCGGCTCGCTGAGAGGCAGGGATGGGAAGAGACCTGAGGCCGCAGGCAGGGCAAAGGCAGTTGTGGGGATCTGTGAGGTTCCCACCAGGATCGAGGTTTCTCTTTTCAACCACCTGCTCCACCATGAATGCTGTACCCTGTCAGGGCCGTGTCCACAGAAATGTGAAATTTACAGTATAAGATTCTGCTTGGGATTTTGTGTCTTCCATGTTCTTACTTTGATATAATCTTCTTCATCCCAGGGACAGATTTTACCAGTGCTCATTATGATGTGGCAGAAGATGTGGACTGCCCAGATGTTTGGCATTGTTGTCACAAGTCCCAAAATGTGTGTGTACATTCCTGGTGGGATAAATTGCACCTCTGGCAGCTCTTAAACACTGTCTGCAGTCCCTTCAGAGGAAAATGCAAGAAGCTGATATGCTGAGCAGGGCCTAGAGCCTGCAGCCAAGTAATATGAAGAAACTGGTATGAGCTCCCCTTCTCTGCAGCTTGATTGTCTGTGTTAGCACTTGGTATGAGGATCCACTGTCCACTCAGTATGCAGACCCTGGAGTCTCTAATTGAAGCTAGGCACCTTTGATCTGTCTGTGCTGTTTTTCATAGAAAGTTGCCAGACAAGGAGGAGAAGATAGTGATGATGGTTCTAATCACTATGACTAATCCCACCTGCAAGGCACACTAATAAGCAGTTTCAGAAGAAGTTAGCAAGGGGACAGCTCTGAGGCTCTATTGACCTGAAGCTAAAGATTGGTAGCTAGACATTGGTGGGGCTGTTAAAGTAGCAACCTTGCATTAGCAAGATTAAATCTCTTCAGCTGAGAAAGGTTGGTGTGGAAAGCATTTACATTTCCCCTTCATATCAGCAGGAGCATAAATAAGCCTTAAAGCTCATCTCTTATCCTCCATTCTTGCCCTTCTGTGTAACACTATGAAGTCAGTTGCCTCCTTTTCCAGATTTCACAACTGCAAAACCAGGGGGAGACAACTACTAAGATAAGCCAGTGATGAGTTGTGCCTGGAGAAAGTGCTTTTGTGACATTACTTCCCTGCCATGTGATTTTGCATTGATGGATTTTATTCCCAGCAGAAGGTGGAAGCTGTTCAGTACCTGAAATTAAAGTAGTGTTTCATTCTCACTACAGCATTTCATTCTGTAGTGAGAACTTTGTCCCTGTTTATCTGCTAAGCAGAAGAAGACATATAACTAACTGTTCAAAGCAGTTTGAAACCATGCCCCAAATGTCTCAGTCACTGCATGTTTTGTTTCCTGAATATAGGATATGGATGGTGGATAAACGAATCAATATAAATATCAGAACATTTAATACTAAGCAAAGCAGATCTTTGTTGGAGAAGTTGATCTTTCTATTTTTAACCGAGTCACTTTTTATATTACACTCAACAATCCGAAGGGCTGAGTGTGGAAGAATTCTTGTACTTGTAAGAAAGCTGAACACCTACTGAAAGCTATGTGTGGTAGATACATGTACATTTATTAGAAAGGGACTATCTGCTCTGTCTTTGTATGGCCTTGAAAAAGGGGGTGCACTCTTAATGAGATGTTTGCTAATTAATCCTAAAGGACATAGAGGAAGACTGTCAAAACCAGTGGCAATTGCCTCTAAAGCTCACTTGGTAATTGCTGACAGGGAAACCATGAGCATTCTCACAAGCTCTGCATTAACTCAGAACTCAGGAAATGCTTAGCTCCTACATACATATTCTTGTATTGCTGAGCAGGTGCTAGATATAGATGCTAAGAATACTGCAGGTTACCACATTCTTTACAGGTAAACAAAAAATTGGGTTTTTTTGTGTTGTGAACCTGTTTAATATTTCCAATACAAACTACTTAAGGTATTATATATTTTGGCAGATTTTAAAGCTTAATGACTTGGCATATCTTGGCAGGGTGCTTTTGTTACTGGATAACATGTCACATTCTTTTGAACCACAGATATATGTAAATTCTCAACGTGTGGTTTTAGCTGTCAAAGGGATTTGCAGAGCCATGCACAAGAAAATCATTATTGGTAATCCATGTGTGATTCAGAGGTCACATGTGAAACATGTAGCTGCCTGATCTGTAACTAGCTTTTAGGTCTGTGACAGTGGTTCTGACCTCAGGAGAGAATTTTCTCACTCATTCATTTACATCTTTCTTGACCTCTCCCTTTAAAATAGCAACAGGTATAATAATTTAGTTGTTTGCAGTTTGTTTCAGCTTGCTGTCTACTTTCATCTGGTAAATACATAACGCCTGTTATGGCTCGGTCTTCTTTTGTCCTATGGCAAATGTCTATACAGTGCCATACAGATCAAAGGCCATATCACCTCTTTACAGAACTGGATACTGGGTCATTTCTACACTTCTTCAAATGGAAATGGCTTCTGTAACATTGTGATGAGCTTGCCCTTGGCTGGGGGCCAAACCACACACTCACTCACCCAATCCCCCTCAAGGACAGGTGAGAGAATTAAAGGGGTAAAGGGAAAAAAAAAGGACTCATGAGTTAAGAACAATTTAATAACTAAACTACAATAATATTGACAATAATACTATATACAAATATACAAATGAGTGATACACAGTGATACTGCCCCACCACCTGATGACCAAGGCTCAGTCTGTTCCTGGCTAATGATCCCAAGGCAGGGAAAGTCCCAAAACTGCACTCGCAAAATGGAGATAACAGTCCGAGTGTCCCAGACCGAGAGCTGGCTGGGGTGGGGAAGGCTTGGGAAAGTGACCACCTGGAACGAGATGACCTGGAGCAAAGGAGATCTGGAACCAAAAGGGCCGATCTTCCAGAGGGTCCTCACCTAGATACTGGGCATGACGTGTATGTTATGGAAGAGATTATTGGACACTTTGGGTCTCAATCCCGAACCTAAGATCAAATCCTGGGCTAGTAACTGGGGCTGTGCTCCCTCCCAGTTTCTCCTGCTTGCATACAGCCAGAGAAGCTGAATGACCTTGGCAGCTGCATAAACATCACTTTTCAACAGCTTTCTTCTGAGCACAAGTCGAAAACACAGCCTCTTGCTAGCTGTTATGAAGAAAGTTAACTCTGTCTCAGCTTAACCCAGGACAAACTTAGATCCTGTTCTACAGCTTTAAGTCACTCAAATAACTCATCTCTTACTGCCACCAGTGGCATGATTTGAACCTTTATGGTCATATTGGTTGAAATCAAAGTAGAGATGCAGCCCTCTGTAGTACACAGCATGAACTCTGGTAGAAGTGAAGGCCCAAATTTTGGAGGGCAGCGTGAACATGAGCCCTCCTTCATGTAGCTTTGCCTCTGCTGTACTCTTGAATGTATTTCCTTCTCATCTGCCCATGACCTCTCTGGAAAGCATCCCATGGCCTAAAGAAGGTTTGAGGCCTGATGCATGTATGCAATATTTTAGCTCTTCCAACTACTGCACTCACTTACGTAGATGACTGTGTATTTTGCACCTTCCCATATTTAGATGCAATAAAACATTTATTTGTTACCGATCTTTACAAATAACAAAATGACTCATTTTGTAGTCCACTTCTCTGTTGATAACCATCTGGCAAAACTGTTAACTGTCAACTCACATTATTACAGGGCGTTTCCCCAGGTCAGGAGAACAAGCCAAAGAGAGGTATGAGTGAGCCAACATCAAGATTAGGTGTGTTGTTAGTTCTGTCCTACGTCTGTTCATTTTTATCCAGTTTTGACCAGTATGAAGGTGAGCAGGAAGTTTCTTATTTAAAACTGGAATGCAGTTATAGTTCTACCTTTTCTGAGGTATCTTGCCATGTGATTGCATCACTACTGAAAAATGCTTTTTCATTCCTGATTCAAAGCTCTCCCCTTTCCCCTCTTCCCACCTGTCTTTTGGGGTGGACAGACTCCTCTCCCCCTTCTGCCAACAGTAGTTTTGCTGAAAATACTTTGAAAAAGTAGAATACTGAGCTTCTGCCAAGGCTGGAGTGTAGCAGGTAAATTCACTATACCAGCCAAATGAACCCATCCATGGTGGCAAGAAATCACAGTCTGGGTGGTAAATCTCACCAGAACCCTCCATGGTTTTGTTCTCTCATCCACAGAGAGAAGCTTGGTGGAGCAAAGATTTTACTTACTTGAAGAAATGGGGAAAATCTTTGGGACACTAAGGGAGTTTGGGGAGCCAACCAAAATGAGTCAAATCTAGGCTTCATGGCATATGAATGGGTCTTTTCTTGGATCCTATGAAAGGATATCTTCGAATGAATAACTTAGCAGAGTGTTGTGCTTTAATCCACTTGGCTAGCAGCAAAAACCATGCAGCTGCTTGCTCACCCTCCACCCTCCTGGGGATGAGGGAGAGATTTAAAGAGGTAAAGGAAAAGAGACTCATGGGCTGAGATAAGAAAAATTTAATAACTGAAATACAATAAAATTGAAAATAATAATGGTAATAATAACGATAATAATAGTAATAATAGTATACAAATATACAAACAAGTGCTACACAGTGCAACTGCTCACCAGCCAATGGCCAAGGCTCAGCCCATTCCCTACTAATGATCCTGGAGCAGGGAGAGTCCCAAAACCACAATCCCAGAAGAGAGAAGAGACTGACAGTCTGACCAAGGGAGCAAGTGAACTTCCGGACAGAGCCTTGCCTATATACTGGACATGATGTGCATGATATGCAACACACTGTTGGCCAGTTTGGGTCTCAATCCCAAACCTAGAGTCAAATCCTCAGCCAGTAACTGTGGTCTGTGCTCCCTCACAGCTTTTCCTGCAACTGCAGACACTGGCACAGCAGAGAAGCTGAAAAGTCCTTGACTGTCCTGGAAACAACTATAAACATCAGTATGTTGTCAGCCTTCTTCTCAGCACAAATCCAAAACACAGCCTCACACTAGCTACTACAAAGAAAGTTAACTCTGTCCCAGACAAAACCAGGACACAGAGAGAAGACCAGCCTAAGAAGGAAAACATGCTTTTCCACTCAGAAAATGAACCTCTAACCTTGCCCCCTCTATTTATGAATTGGCAGCAATGTTGATAACTATTAATTCCAAGTCATATGAGTCAAATATAGTTTGAGTAAGTGCTGCTTCCCACTGTTAGTATGCAGGAAACAAGCAAAACCAGAAGCTGTCTGTAGGTATAGACAGCTAATCGTCCTGTAAAGAATAAAAGTATATGCAAACAGGAACACAAATAAGCATGAACTAAGCAGTGCCAGTGTGACTTAAGCTATCTGTTTTAATACACTAAATCAAATAGACAGTTTCTGAACAAATAAAAAAGAAATAAGAATACGTATTTATAAGTTCGATTCATGAATGCACTGACTGATCCAGGAAAAGAGACAGTTTTTTCTCTGGGTCATAGCATCTCCTGTTACAGACTCTTCGTGTGAGTAGGCATGACTTCCACCCTGATGTTGATCACAGGCAAACACGGAGGAACGGGGAGGAAAAAAGGGTGAGTGGATATCATAAAAACATGTCCAGTTGGAGAGTAATGGTGTCTGGGAAACAGGAGAGGCCACACAGTTGTTTCTGAATAGCAATCACCTATTTCCCAGAACTTTTGACGGTCTTAGTGAAGACATCCATGAAGGCTCCTGCCTTCCCTAAACACAAAACTGCCCCTTTTCTATATACTAACGTTGTCATCTTTTTTTGTATTGGAGTACTGATAGGAGAAGCCCTCTGTCCCAGATGCACTCAGGCTAGAATTAGTGAGCTGAATGGTAAAGGGCAGAAGCTTTTCCGGCTTAAGACACTTTCAAGTTCATCTAACCACACTTGCACTGTCAACTAACCAAGTACATCTCTCTTGGTTAAAAATGGGATGCCTTGAGTTGACATCCTTTGTTGGTACGAGAACAAAGCACAGAGCAAGACAATGTCTTCCAGCAGCACAGGATGACACAGTTTCCATCTCCCTTTCCCTGCTCAAGCACTGTCTACAGAGCTGTGGGGAAAGTACTCTATGGCAGTGTGTGAACATGTTATACTCAGAACTAATTTACTGGCAGACTGTTGAGAGGACTCTCTTTTGTGCCTATTGATCACGGACATTCTTAAGCCCCAAAATGTCATGTGCACAGCCTTTCAACTGTCTTGGTAACCCTTTTCTGGACTTTCTTCAGTGTCACAATATGTTGTGGTTTTATTTGTTTTTTTGGTTTTTTTTTCCTGGAGAGTCCCAAAACTGGACACAAGACTCCTATTGTGGCCTCACAACTTCCAATTAGAGGAAACAAGCATCCTCCTATGCTTGGAGGGGCTGGGCTGTGACTGAGCCATGCTTTCCTCCCAAACTTCTTCTCAGCTAATGTAGTCTTGGTCCTCTCCTTCCTCCCTCATTTGCACCTTGTGTCAACCACAGCATGCCACAATAGTAATGGATGATGGCAAAAGCCATCAACAATTCTGCTGTCAAGCTATGCCATGAGACACATACAAGTCTCAGCTCCAGAAGGAAACAGAAAAGAATGTACTGAAGAAAAAACAAACACAGATATGCAGTGATAAGATCAGAACTGGCACCTACATTTTTTTCTCCTTAAGTGAATGCAGGGTCTGACCTTTGTAGGTCAATTTTATAGATTTGACATTAATCTTCAGGTTGTGCTGCTTATTTGGACAGCTCTTACAGTGAAAATTTGAGACAGGTTTATAAAAATACTTTCATTCAGACAACAAGTTAACTTGCAGTTAACTAAGAAACATATAAAGGAGTATACGTAAAGAGTACTTGTATTTCTTTAAATACCCCGGATATGTACTTTTCTTTTACACTTGTATATAAATCTTTCCCTGTAAACTTTTTCCACACGCTGTTTGACTCACTAACAAGATAAGCGGAGGTTAGAAGGCAGTTTTCACCTCTCTATTAGCACTGCAAAGTGAGGTGTCCACTCAGGATTATACAATGAAGCAGAGGCTCCTTTCTTGGCTTGTCTCCCCATTCTGTTTCACCTCAACCAGCAGTGTTATTTTCCCCACCCTTGTTACTTAGCAGAGCTAAACAGAGAGCTGTCAGCAGCTTGTTGCAAGACTAATTCAGAATCATCTGGTTTGTACAGCCAGTTTTCACTTCTTGAGACTGAGTTCACAGTTCCTTTCATGTCTCCAACAGTAACTAGAAGAAAAGTTTTATGTTTATGTATTTCCTATATACTTGTATACTGTAAAGACACATATGCCATATGCCATAAAGACTTTAGCACCGAGGCTTTTTCACTCCAGCAACTTCTAGGCCCACCTCCCCTTATGTTCCACACAAAGGGGCATACACAACCCTCCACCCAGTGTATTTTACACACTGTAGTTTCTGTTCACCTGCTGAAACCCATTGATCAGAGAGACAGATGGCGAATTCTGCTAGCTTTGTTATGGCATCATCTATTGTAACCTGATAATGGGAGTCTAGGGGCTTGTCTCTACCCATATCTGATCAGTTAGAAATTGTGGGGTCTCGAGTGAAATTTGTATGTCAGGCAATGTCCCCCAAGGAGTTCCTCTGTCCACTCTTAGTGTAAAAGGATGCCTGTAGAATCAAGGTGCATACCAGGACTCACAGGGAATGTCAGCCTCATCTTGCATAAAATGCCTGAGAGAAATAGTACATACTGTAACACAATTTCTGCGCTGTCGGTCATTTAATGAAATGTCCAAAACTTGAATTCATTCAGTGGAATGGCTGGTTTCACACCATAAGTGTAAAACATAAATCATAAGGAAGTGTTGTGGCTTTCTTCTCAAAGCCAAAAAGGGGATTTCCTTAAGACAGGAATATAGTATTATTCCTAAAGTTTCTCTTTTTCTGTTCACCTACCACATAGTAAGAATTTCTACCTACAGCTCTCCCCAGATTCCATTCCTATTGCAGAAGTAAATAAGCAGGATACATATCCTCATGTTGTTTAATCACTTACTTTTATCTGGCTTTTAAGGTTTCTTCGGGGAAACAGAAAGTTTTCCAAGTGTTTGAAATGTCAACATATCGGTTCTCCACCTCTTGTAGTACCAATTTCTCTGCTGCACTCATTCCCTTGAAAGCTGTCCTTGGCAGATGTGGACATATTTCTAGTCTCTAAGTAATGGTATTCATTGTCTTCAGGAACTCTTTCGTATAAGTACTTTGAGCCAGATATCTAACCACTCACTTTCTCTGTTAATAAAATCAGGGAAATTAAGCTTAGAGAAACTGTTGGGGCAGATGCATTATGAAGTGTAGCCAAATCAGGTTTGTAAAATGCCCTGAAAATCTCAAATGGCAAGTGCTATAGAGATGCAAGCTTTAAGGTTGTGTTTCACAATCCTTAGGCATTGAAGACAAGTGACTTTGCCAATGTCAGCACTGTCTTGGAGGCTTTGAGTTCGCTCTACTAATTGTTAGTATTTTTAGTGATTTTAATATTGTTTTATTTGTTAGTGCTCATAGATACTCCTGTTATCAGCCTGGGGATGTATGGACTGGATGGATCAAAACAAGCAACTGTCAGCAACGTGTTGCCATGCAGGTTATCCAGATCCCTGATGTGGCTATGGCATTATCAGTAAACTGGTATGACTTTTCAAAGTCATAATGATAACAGTGAGTACAGGGCATCCAGTGTTTCTGCTAAATTACCAAAGTTTCAAAAAGCAGCAAAACACTTTGTGAGGGATTCAAGAGGAGGTCTATAGCCATAACTAGATTCAAAAACACAATCTGAAGAAAAGTTTCAGGTATTGCGTCTGATGTTTGGTTTGCACTTTGTCAGGGTATTTCCTTCGCAGGGCTCATACAGGAGTTTGAACAATTTTTTGGAAAGAATTCATGCTTTAGAGAAAGTTCATTAGCTAAATTTGCTTAGAATAACATTTCTGGGAATATCCTTCCTAGATAAAGATGCCAGCTTATTATATGTGTATTTTGAAAAATATGGACAGATAAAGCTGGTAGAGGAGAAGGTCTCCAAAGTCAGGAGATAGGCTAGAAATTTATTATGTTAGTATCTCTTTGGAGAGAAAATCAGACCAAATTAAAGAAAGTGAGGAAAGAAGAGAGCATTGTAAAGAACTGAGACACAAAGAAGTAACAGCGGGGACAAATCTTAGTCATTGATCTCCTGCTGCAGTCTACAGAAGGCGGCAATAGCAAGGAAACAAAGCCTTCCATTATATTAAATCCTGAAATAAGCAAAACAAGAATATGGGTCCCATCCTCCTACCCGTAATTCTGGAAGGCCCCAGAAGAGTAATTTCCATTCCAGCTAAGCCCTTGCTTTTGTCATATCTGACTTGCAAAATGGTTCCTCCCAAATAATGTTGGAACCGGCATGGACATCTGAAGCCTAGTTGCCCTTACCTCGCAGATATATTAACCCAGAAAGCACCTTCATGGCTTTGAGTTGCCCCAGAACATCACAGGCAAATCAAAAGTCATTCCCTAAGCTAAATTGGCCTTAACAAACTTATGCAGAGCACTAAAAAATTGTTTATGTTGGTTGAGATGGTAGCAAGCCAAGGCAGTTTAAGCTATCTGTACCCTATTCACAAATATCACCGACTTCTTGTTCCCATAGCTGTGTTACACAGGGTCATTTTTTTGTGTAGCTCTGGAGTACAAAAAGGGATTGTGCTGCCATGCCAGGTACATTGAGCAGTCATTACAGGCAATTCTTTTTTTTTTTTTCAAAATACACAAAGCTTGGGACTGTTATTTCATAGGGAGTAAAAAAGCAGCTGGAAGCATTCAATAATCCACATACTCATGGAATTAACTTTGTCACTAATTGTAGTAATTGGCATTGACATTCTGTTGTGGTTCTGAGGACAAGCAGAGGGGTGGGAGAGGCATATTTTGTATTTATATAGATGTTGTGCACACCTTCAGGGTAATGCATGCTATAATGCATCAAATATTTATATTTGTATAATTATATGAATCACTTATTATAATTTTTGCTTGTGCTCACTCCTTTGAAGATGTTCGTTATGTTACCATTTACCTGATCTATGCCTTCATTTGCTTAACGTATTTAAGGAGGAAAGAGCACAGGCTTTCCCTGGGATGATTTCTATTTCAAGGGCTGCCTGTCTAGAAAAAAAGGCTGTAGCAGTCTTGTTGCTAGTGAGAAGAAGTAGTAATTCTTTGTGAAATAAAAACTAAACTAGTGAAAGAAAATTTAAACTAGCAGCCTGTGGGTTCCTGTACAGGCTGGACTAGTGAGAAATGCAGTGGCAGTCACTCTACCTGAATGTTTAGCAGGGAGCAGCTCCGTGCAGCTATCTTCCCCAGCCTGTAAGAACACAGCCTAATTTAATGCTAAAAATACCCTTCTTGAAAACACCATAAAACACCCTGTGTAGCAAAAAGGTGCTTATTGAAAGAGTTCTTTGTTCCAATAAGAGCATTGATCATGGGGGTAGATATAGAGTATCAGAGTTCTGATTTTGGACTATGTTGGTGGAACAATTCAAACTAGCTCAAAATGTTCCTGCACAGTTGCTGGTTTTGCACCAGGATTTATTTCACAGAAGACACTGAAGCTGCAACATTATGTGACAGCCCTGCCAACCTAATACCTGGCAGCTGCCAAGAAGGGCTGTTCCACCCTCTTCTCTAGCCATATGCCCTATGTGCACAGCAATTGTTTCAAATTCCATGATTCTGTGGCCTCATGGAGAGTCAGTTCAGCTGGCAGATATTGCTAAAAAGGATCCTTCAAAAAAGATGAAAAAATGTTGAAAAGGGCTTTCTGATAAATCAACTAATTTGATCATCTTCCTCTTGTGGCTACATTTGTCAACCAACATGAAACCAGACAGCGAGGAAGCACGGAGCCTCTCTAAAACAGCAGTTTCGTCTTTGCTATAGCATCGAACCACCTGCTGAATGTAAGCAATGTCCCCTCTGTTTTCTAATCTTAGCAGCACAAAACAACTGCCCCCATAATGAGTGGTAAGCCACAAGCTTAGGATGTATACATGTCTATACACTTAAGCAGTAGTGCCAGCATCTATGTTTTTTTGTAAAGAATAGCAATTTATATAGCCCAAATAAAGAAAGTAAGTATTCATTTTGCAATAGAGGATGGGACCGTATGTTCAGGGTCTCACAAGATGGTTGTGGCAGATGTGGAAAATGAACTAATTTCAGAGAGGCCCAGTGTGATGTTTAAATCAAGAGATTCTTCTGAGATTCTCTGTGATGGACAGCTATGTCTCTGCATCCGAAGGAGGTTTGACATCTTACACTGAGTTACAGCTGTTGTGCTACAGAATGTAGATCTTCTTCCATACACGGGAAACATCTCAGTTAAGTTAGGAAGTCTGTCCTCTTTTGGAGAAAAAAGAAAATATTTCAGAATTAGGAGAACGAAATATGAAGAGGGAAATAGAGCTGTCGGAGCAATGGGTGTCACTAGCCGTGTTGACAGCAGCCTGATCTCTTTGTCTACCACCGTATTTCTGTTAGTTTGTGGGAAAGGCACTAGATCCCATGCAGCAGCCTCCATGACAGGAGGATCTTCCTTGTGAGTCACTGTTTTAGTTTTAGGTACCTGCTCTATGTAATGAGGTTATATTGTTATTGTTGGCAGTAATCCCTGTCCGAGTGCTGTCTTTTGAGTTCTTTCCCGGAACCCACAGCTAATTTCTTCATCCCTATCTGTAGTTTATGATTAACAGGGATATTTGTTCTCTAGCAGTGGGCTATTTGAATGTGTTTCTGAAGCAGATGCTATGTCAAGTGATGCTGCTTAGTGGAGAACTAGACTATTCTGTTTGGAGTAATTTTCTCTTCTTCCTTTACCTGTCCAGACCTATGGGGACAATTTTTCTACACAGCTTTATGCAGTGTTGTGTTAGAAATTCCCAGATATAGCTATAAACAAATTGATGCATCTGCACGGCACAGAAGAAAGTCAGGAAAAGTTGCTAATGTAGTCACAGAAGCAGCATAGTATTATATGTATAATATAGGTATGTGTACTATGTGTATAATACAGTTAGTACTATAGTGTTGTCTTTTTTTTTCAGGACTAATTGGCTGTAGTCAAACATCAAGATTAGTTGGGCTTTCCTGATTCTGGTTCTAGAGCCACCTTGGCTGGTCCTATCTACCGGGTGAGGCAGACATATTGTCTGATGTTGGTGTGCTTTTGTTTTTGTGCCCTGCCCAAATGCAGAACATACCTCTCTCTTCCAGAAGACACACCTCTTCTCCTGAACAGAAAGCTTCTATCTGTTTTCTACTATGCTTATTTCCAGAGCAGAGCATTTCAACAAATCTGTAAGATGTCTATTTGGAAGCCACAGTTTCCAAGTTAAAATTTGAACTCTGGGTATAGATTTGTTTCAGCTGTATCTCTGATTCTTTACTGGTGCTCTTTGCTGTTTTCCTGGTATTTCATACTTCATTTCTCTTCTGTTTGCTCTTTCCAGGAAAATGCAATGCAAGTCTGGGAAGGAAAATGTGGGTTTCATCTCATCAGAGCTAGTTAAAGCACACTCATTATCTCTGCGGCTCTCTACTTAGCACCATGCCTCATTAGCCCTCCACAAAAGGGACTTTGTGCTTTGCCAACTTTAAACAGGAATAGTTTCTAGTAAATTCATTTTCTTTCATTGTAAGCCTCAGACTTCTTGTTTGATGACACTTGTTTTTTTTAAAGCCACAAGCTCCCATAGGAACATAGGGCTTCAGCATTCCTGGTGTTTCCGTCCTAAACTTCCAATCATAATGCAGCAAAAAGTATCTCAACATGAACTTCAAAGTTCCGCAAACCTAGCAGGCAAATAGAGGCACCTCTTACCCTTGTTTGTTTCCTTTTTGTTTCTCTTATTATTTTTTTCAAGTCAAGATCATTATTTTTCTCAACCTGATTGGGCTGAGCTTTGGATAGTTAGGTATGGGGAGAGGGAATTTGAAAGAGTTCAAGGCTTCTATGAACTGTTTCTCTGAATTAGGTAATTTTTTTTTTGTAATTTTGTGGTCAGGGAACCACAAAAGTATCTTAGCCACTTGGGAGTGCCCTTCCCCTTCCCTTCCTCCATATTGTGCTTGAGCCCCAAAGGGCCAAGATACATGCAATATGCTGCTTTTTAGTGGGCCTTTGTCTTCACAAAGCATACTTTAGAATTGTCTCACCATCTATGTAATGTGGATGTGGGCTGTGCATAAAGCCAACTGTGATTCATTGTCAAGGAGTATTGGATGATCATTTCAGAAATGGTATAATGTTATAATGGTATAAAGGCCTGAGGACTCATAAATGACCTTGTTTTCTGTAATTCCTCCACACACAAGCAGGAGGACAGCAGGCCCAGGCATGTGTTTAGTGACATATAGGTGAGCCTTAGTAAACAGGAACCTTCTAAAGGTATCTGATAGTCCTGTGTAGCACAAGGAAAAATTTCCTTCCTTTTTATCAACTTTTTATCAGGGGCCTGACAGTTAGGAAATTTTTATCTTAATCATGCTGTGAGTAAATAAATGCCCTCAGCCCTCAGTTTGTCCATGCGTAAGAGAAGTCTCACAACACATGGCTCACATGGTGTGCTAAAAAGAGTAGCTTCTCTGAGTTATCATCTAATTTCCTTCTATGTGATTAACTTTTAATGCTCTTCAGAATTATTTTTTCTCTGGAACACTTTAAAACCTCATGGTCAGTAAGTTTGGAGTGCACATTTAAACTCATACACTTTGAATGTTTTGGACTTTTGCAGTAGAAAATAAATATAGTATCTGTGCTATTTGGAATCGCACTGACTTAGAAATGCATGAATCAGTTGCAAATAGGAGAGTTGTCGAAAAAAACCCATTCTCTCTGACACTGAAGCTGAAAAACAAGAAGGCAGTTCTTCTGAAAGCAGGTTTTGACAAGGAAGAACCTCACTTCTGTTCATGATTAATGAGAAAGCACATAAAATAAAAACCCAAGAGACAAGCCTGAGTTAATATATAATAGGCTGATATTGGAACAAACACAGTGATTTCCACTGAGTAATGCAGCTTTACATTGTTCACGTGGGCTAAACTCTGTGAAATGAGGTTCACACATTAAGTAATTGAAGAGAAAATTCAGTGATAGGGCACTTGTTACACAAATGTAGCTGTAAATGATACAGAATGTCAGCTGGAAATTTCACTGACCCACAGCTAGTATTAAAAAAATAATAATCTATCCCTCCAGCAAAAACCTCTTGAGTCACTGTAGAAGGCAGGAGGGTTTGAATGTCTGAAATCCATATTATGACCACACTTTGTAATAGTGCAGGTACGTCCTGCTTCTCACTAAGGCTGTTTCAGTTACAGGCATTACTGTATGGGAACAGGTTGATTACAGAGGTCCTTTTGTGTTATTCTAAGAAGATGGTGGAACAGATTTTTATTTTTAACAATTATGACAGTTATGTGGCCTCACAGATATTCCTGTGCATGTGGAAAGTACAGTTCCTACCTAAAACCCCCATTTTCTTTCACTCCCAACACCCACAGAACAATACACAACCTCACTGACAGTACTGATGTATTTCTGGAGATTCTTGGATATGTTGGTTTGGTACTACAGCATGATAAAAGAAGTTAAAAACAGTACTATCCTCTTCCCCTGAATTGTGATTGTGCCAAGAAATTCCATCTTTGACTAATAAATGGGCAAGTGTGAGTTTGGAAGTGTTTGGTGATGGCTGGCAGGAGGGAGCATTAGAAAACTGAGTACCTCAGAATGGATTGTTTATCTTTCAGCTGTGAAGTGACTAGTATTTCTCCCCAATATTTGCTGCTTGTAATTCAAGCTGGCTGAGGGGCTTTGATGCCCGCAAGTGGTGTTTTTTTGTTTTTTTTGTGGGTTTTTTTTGAGACTCTAAGGTCTTGGTAAACTTGGTCTTTTAACAACATGTTCTTAAGCAGATGGAAATTAATACCTTAAGGGTTTTCTCCAGTGTAAAGTCTGGAGTCTTTGAGCATCCCAAAGGAATGCCAAGGTTTAAACAAGTGAACTATATGGTGTTTCAATCTTGTTATTTCCTTTTGTATCTTCACCTCCTACCTCTAGGCACAACCTAAGTTTCCTCACAGGCTTTGAAAGACACATGTAAGAAACAGGTGGTCAATCAAATCTCGAGTTTATAGGTTGGTGAGATGAGTTAAATGGCATTTAAAAAATTTGAAAAGCATCACCAGTTAGATACTGGGAACTCTCGTATCTTTAAGGCATGTGGTAAAACTTGTTCTGCATTTGCCAGAAAGTAACTTTTATGTTAAGATAAATGGCAAGCTGAATTAGAAGTTAGTTTGCTTTTGAGGCATAAATTGTCACAGGTGTTAAAGGAGAAACTGTGGAATCCAGGCTGCCTAACAGAGAGGCTTAATTGAACCTCAGCTCTTGTGACAAGCTGTAATGAAGCAACGAGCCACCCTACTGTATCTATTCCCCTTAAAAAAGACAAGTATTTTTTTTAAGTTGGTACATCATTTGCTGAATGTTAGTAAAAATAGGTTTAAACTACTGTATCTGAACTTGGTTTCTTCTTTTGGTTCATAAAGGACTTCTTTCATACAAGTTAATTGTCATTGTACACTAAAAACCAGTGGTGCTTCTTCTAAGGTAGTTGAAAACCTGACTTCATAGACTTTGCAGCCAGTTTTCTATGGCTGTCATTTCATAGAAGATGATTCTGATCAAGGAATGTAGGGAGTGATGTATCCTGCCCTTTTCTTGATAGGGACAGAAGGCTCTGGTTTGCAAGAGCATTGATGCTTGTACATTATTTTCAGATGAGTGGGACTTGCAGAAGTTCTGGAAGAGGATTAGTTCCAAACACCACCCTCATGTGTGGAACAGTACCACCGTGAGTGCCCAAGTTAGAGACTTGTGTTAGGCTGATGGGAGTCCAAGAGACAAAGCAGCCTGAAATCGTTGACCTTCTGAGTAAAAGGAAGATGGGATTTCCAACGATATATGCAAGAGGAAATAGCTCATATGTATTCTTTAGGCATTTCAGTTAAAGGTGTAAACAAGTGATTGCTAAGAAAACATCTGACTGCGTCTGGAGTCAAACAAGGCACAAAGCTGAAATCTGCTGCCTCACACCACAGAACAACAATACCCTTTCTTGGGTTCATTTCAAGGACTGTTTGCCTTCATCTTACTTCCTTGTCAAAGTAAAATCAAAATGAAACCAATTTTAGAAAACACAGCTGTTGGAGCAAAATCTAGGATTCATATAGCTATAGATATGCCAGGTCTTGGAATATCTGTTAAAAACTGGAAAAATGTTCAGATAAATAAGGGTCTTCTTTCTTCAGGCCTTACTCTGCTCCACTCCAGACAGGGCGTGCAGGAAATTTAAGTACGTTCACTGCTTTCGCAGTGAACCCAGAGAGGCAGGTATTAACTGCTGGTGTGCTGCAGAGTAAGAGGGAGCCCCTTATCTTTGAAAAGGACCACAAGTGCTCTGTTTAGCAGCATTCCTCTACATACAGTGTGTCTGAAAAAGAATCTCACTGAAAATGATTTAGTGAAGGCTTTTATCAGCATAAACCTCAGGCAGGAAAGGGTATTAAAAATAAGTCGTAATGTAAGTGTTTGAGTCATTGATGAGCTCACAGGCACACAGAGGCCTGGGGTTTCAATAATGATTTGTCGCTGAATAGAAGGAAGGAGAGTACAGTATCATTAGGGTGAAGTTGTGACTCAAAGCAGGCTACTGGAACTGACTGTATCAACTGCCTATAGTTAGGAGGAGCTTACCTGCTAAAGAAAATGTGCATAAACTCAGCTAAGAATGAGAGGACAGGTTATGCAGTATTTTCCACCAGTTCAAAGAGATGAAGTAGCCGAGATTTACAACCACTCTAGCCGCTTTACAGTATTGGAGAACCAAATTCTGATGTCTGTTTGGTTCATTTCTAGCAATTTGCCTTTCTAATACAATAAAAATACAAGTTAGAACTGAATACTTAAACATTTATTCCTAAATAATTAAAAATACATGAAAATGTGGAGGAATAAAGTTGTATCTCCTGATTAGAGCAAGACTTTTGGACTCAAGGCTCCTCAGTTCTGTATCTTAGTCATGTGTTGGCTGGGCCCAAGGCTGTTAAAATATTCTGATTATTGAATATCCTGAAAAAAAAGATGTTCAAGTATGATGCACTGCTCACTGAATTCTCTGTTTTTCCTTTCGACTCACTAGCCTTTGGATCACATTCAGACTTTGTTCTGTTAAAGAAAAGCAAGCATACTTCAAGAGAAAACTTTGGAATTTATTATAGTACAGGTCAGGTGTGAGAATTTCATTACATTGGCTGTGATCCCACTGGTGTGAGGGATTAGCTGAGGCTGAGACATAACAATGCAGCCTCACCCCTGTTTAAATTACTGAAGTCTTCAATTCAAAATGTCAGTTTCACAACTGGAAAGAGTACTGCAAGGAGGTGAAAACTCAACATGGGGACTTGGAATTATCTTTGGCATTACATTTTCTTTTTTTTCCTGTGTAAGTTCAAATCTAATTATTTACCATTGCTATATGTTTAGAGGATGTCCCTGAGATACATTTGAAATTAAAAACAGGGAGGGGAAAGGGGGCTGGGTGATATAAAATTCAATATTAAATGCAATAACATGCAATTTTTTTAATTTCTCTTGAATGTTTAGTATTTCAGCAGGTGTTTCAGTAGGGACATAAAGCTGTATGTAGGTAAAAGAATGAGAGCAAAATATTTGGAAAACTCTCACCTAAAAGATGAACCATGCAGTGTTGAATGAGATTTTATTACTTTTTTAAGCCTAAAGCTTAGTTATAAGACTGATGAATGATCTATTTTGCCAATTTTTCTCCCCTGAGAGACTCTTTAGGGAAAGACTCATAAGAAACCATGAACTAGGTTGTATCAATTATGCTGTGTTCTCATTGTACTGCAAGAGTCCTTTAAAATAACATCTAGAAATTCAGTGGGCTGTATTATTTTATATTTATTGTCTATTTTGATATCATTCAATGCAGATGAGTATAAGCTTCCTGAGTGATCAGTACTCGCTGTTAATAATCCAAGGGATACAAGCACAGGGTCTTAGAATTCAAGCTGTATTGGGATGCAGAAAACGTACCAGTCTGTAGGAGGAATTTTGCAAAACATGTATTTTTACATTACAAGCTTTTATGCATACATCAAATGATATGAAAATACCACTTTGATTTTACAGGTAAGTAGAGTCAAAATAAGTTAATTAATGTGGTTCTGAAGAATTTGATAGAGCTACTCCAGTATATTCTATCTGAGAATACTTTAAGTTTTATAAAGCCAAAACTGAACATCCAGTATATTAACAAAGGGTTGCTAAGGAGTAATATTAACATGAGATACAAGACTATGTCTGTTTTTAGTAGGAATAAAACACTCTTCAAGGTTAAATTAATTGAGCAAGTAAATGAAATGAGCCTGAAGTAGCTTGAGTAATTAATCACAACAGAAAAAAGTGTTTTATTTTCCCTTTAAAGAAATTTCAGGAGTGTTAGAAATCTTGTCTTCATACTTGCAAACTAAAGTAGTTATGATTTATTCATAGTCAGAGGTACAGGTAAATTTTCTTCCATCATTATTATGATCTAGGACATGAACAAAAAGATATGAACAGAAAAATCTTTCTCTCCTGACTGACAGCCAGAAAATAATACTGACATAATTGACTTGCAAAGTAAAAAAAATCGAAATAATAAAATACACACAAACAGCTGAGGAGAAAATGATACTGAAAAAAATGCATTCCATTAATTAATAATTTTCCTTTTTAATTCTCTAGACATTTTAGTTTAGAGAGCTCATAGAGTCATTTAGATTGGAAAATACCTTAAAGACCATCAAGAGCAACAGTAAATCTGACACAGACAAGTCCATCACTAACTCAAGTCCTTAATTTACAGGAAATAATATTTAAAGGAACAAAAGAATAAAAATAGATAAGATTGTGTGGACTAGGAATGGCAAAATATATAACATAGTAATTTAAATCTCTAAAATCAAAGAGAAAAAATTATTATCAGGAAATCAGTAAGGTAAATAAATCCTTAAACCTATGCAAATGAAAAAGCAAATAGCATAGAAATCTCATGGTAGTTATGGAACAGCAAAAAAGTAAGTAATTAAAAATGAGGAAGGAAAGGAAAAAAATAAACATGAGAAAGATAAAAGAATTATTCACACTATAACAAAATTGTAATTGGAAGACCATTAAGGTACTTCAAAAAATTAGAGGAAAAAAACACACAACCAAAGTAGAAACTCATACAGAGACTGTAACAAAACTGAAAAATAGAAAAATCATACAGACAGTGACCCCTCGGAATAGTAAAAGTTCTAACAAAGACAGGAAGAGAGCAAAATGAGACTGACTGAACACAGGTAAAATTCAATGATGAATCTCAAAGCCAAGATATCCATTTCCCTCCTTGCCACATAAATGGCAATAAACGCCCCTAGGAAGATACTGGGAAGAAAAGAGAAGACAAAGATGTCAAAAGACTTAAGGAAGGTTATAAGACAAATGAATGATCCATTTTACCAAAATTCACCTTAAACAGGGAATAACTTACAAAAAGTTAACACCAGGATCACAACACATGGGAGCGGCACGACGGCTGAGCCCAATGCCAAGACGTCCCTTTCCCTCCCTGCTGCATCCTTGAGCACAGCCTCCATGACACGGACAACGACTGGAGAAGAGAGGACGCAGACTGCGCCCACGACGCCAGCTCAGGAAGGGAACTCACTGGGGATGACTGCCCAGAACCAGGCGTTGAGCTCCGCCTTCCCAACGATGAGGCCCAATGCCAGCACCACCGTTGTGGGCACAGCGAGTGGCACAGCTACCACCCCATCTGTCAGGTCCAGCTTGGCAGTGACAAGCCACTCCACCGCCTCTCCTGCGGGCTCCTCAGCTGCGACAGCTGGCCCACAGGGAAGCAGCACCAGTGGCAGTACTCAGGCAGGCTTGGCCACCACATCCCACCCATCCGCGACACTCCTGACCTCCGCTCCTTCCTCCACTCCTGGTGCCAGGAGTGTTGGCTCGGGTGCTGAGACGACAGAGGCTGCAATGGAGAGCTCGGCTCCTAGCACACCCAGCCCAAGACCAGCGCCTTCAGCCACCGGCATGTCCACTGCATCGGATATCACCCAGGCCAGCCTCTCCTCCACGCTGGCTGGCAGTGCGCAGACGCAGGCAGCGCAGCTCACCTCCAGACCCCTCACGCAGGGGCAGGCCACGGTGGAGGCAACGGCCGCTTCATATTCCACAGGGAGACCCTCAACTGCCGCGGCCACGACCTCTGGGGCTAGCCGTGCCACCACTAGTCCCGGCGAAGGCAGAAGTCCTAGCACAATGCAGGGGAGCGGCACGACGGCTGAGCCCAATGCCAAGACGTCCCTTTCCCTCCCTGCCGCATCCTTGAGCACAGCCTCCATGACACGGACAACGACTAGAGAAGAGAGGACGCAGACTGCGCCCACGACGCCAGCTCAGGAAGGGAACCCACTGGGAATGACTGCCCAGAACCAGGCGTTGAGCTCTGCCTTCCCAACAATGAGGCCCAATACTAGCACCACCGTTGTGGGCACAGCGAGTGGCACAGCTACCACCCCATCTCTCAGGTCCAGCTCGGCAGGAACAAGCCACTCCACCGCCTCTCCTGCAGGCTCCTCAGCTGCGACAGCTGGCCCACAGGGAAGCAGCACCAGTGGCAGTACTCAGGCAGGCTTGGCCACCACATCCCACCCATCCGCGACACTCCTGACCTCCGCTCCTTCCTCCACTCCTGGTGCCACGAGTGTTGGCTCGGGTGCTGTGATGACAGAGGCTGCGACGGAGAGCTCGGCTGTTAGCACACCCAGCCCAAGACCAGCGCCTTCAGCCACGGGCATGTCCACTGCATCGGATATCACCCAGGCCAGCCTCTCCTCCACGCTGGCTGGCAGTGCGCAGACGCAGGCAGCGCAGCTCACCTCCAGACCCCACACGCAGGGGCAGGCCACGGTGGAGGCAACGGCCGCTTCATATTCCACAGGGAGACCCTCAACTGCCGCGGCCACGACCTCTGGGGCTAGCCGTGCCACCCCTCCTCTGGGCGAAGGCAGAAGTCCCAGCACAATCCAGGGGAGCGGCACGACGGCTGAGTCCAATGCCAAGACGTCCCTTTCCCTCCCTGTCGCATCCTTGAGCACAGCCTCCATGACACGGACAACGGGTGGAGAAGGGAGGACGCAGACTGCGCCCACGACGCCAGCTCAGGAAGGGAACTCACTGGGGATGACTGCCCAGACCAGGCGTTGAGCTCCGCCTTCCCAACGATGAGGCCCAATGCCAGCACCACCGTTGTGGGCACAGCGAGTGGCACAGCTACCACCCCGTCTCTCAGGTCCAGCTCGGCAGCAACAAGCCACTCCACCGCCTCTCCTGCGGGCTCCTCAGCTGCGACAGCTGGCCCACAGGGAAGCAGCACCAGTGGCAGCACTGGGGCAGGCTTGGCCACCACATCCCACCCATCCGCGACACTCCTGACCTCCGCTCCTTCCTCCACTCCTGGTGCCACGAGTGTTGGCTCGGGTGCTGTGACGACAGAGGCTGCGACGGAGAGCTCGGCTGTTAGCACACCCAGCCCAAGACCAGCGCCTTCAGCCACGGGCATGTCCACTGCATCGGATATCACCCAGGCCAGCCTCTCCTCCACGCTGGCTGGCAGTGCGCAGACGCAGGCAGCGCAGCTCACCTCCAGACCC
>WKFP01013908.1:19797-31608 GCA_011057875.1 Pterocles orientalis
CCGGGGGGGAGATGGGCACCAGCAGTTCGCTCCGGGGCTCCTCCGAGGGAACGGCACTGTTGGCCCGCGGCGTGCTGGCCTTGCCGGCCTTCTTCTGCTCCTGCTCCCTCTCCAGGCGAAGCTTCTCGTGCTTTTCATTCTCCTCTGAAAGAGAAACGAGACACCGACAGTGACTAACAGCCCTTCCCGCCCCGTGCCCAGCCTCGCTCATCACCCGGTCCCTCCAGCACGGACTGTCCCAACCCCACATCCAGCCCTCCAGACCAAGCCGCCAACGCAACTCCCAGCTCCTCCAACGTTTGCAGCAACCCCGACGTCTCCAGGGACACTGCGATGGTGGCAGCAGATGAGAAGCCATGTGTCACCCCACCAGCCTCCCTCTCCCCTGTCCCAGCGTGACGCAGAGAGAGACGGACTGATCCAGCCACCTCCCGCTCCCAGGGTCCGAACCCACGAATCGCCAGCCCCGGCCTTTCCGCCAAGGGGAAAATCACCGAGCTGAACCAGAGGGATGGACCTCGGAGAGCTGCGGCAGCACCAGTCCCTCCCGGGACGGGTAAGCCCGCAGGGATGGACTCAGTGCCCGAGCGATGTTCACGCCTGCAGCACCTTCCCGAAGCTCTCCCTGCCCGTGTCCGTACGTAAGCACATCGCCGCGCCCTACCCTACAGCAGAAGAAACCAATCCACAACAAAACGTTTTCAATTCTTCCTTTTCTGTTTTTAAACTGGCAAAGAGCTACTGAGCATTGTACCAAGGGCTCGCCCTGGCCCTGTGACAGCCCCGGGACAATGCCAGCCGTCACCTCCAGGGAGGCAAGGACCAGCCCTGAGCCCAGCATCCCAAGACAACACTGGGGCGTCCCAGGTTTGCCCCCTAAACCAGAGCCAGAGTGCGGGAGACAGGGAAACCTGGTGAGCCAGGCATCCCCGCTCCCAGTTCTCCCAGCACTGACCCAGGACACCCAACGGCCAAGAGACAAACAGCAGCCGCGGGGCTGGAGCTGGTCACAGCCCACCCCCCGGGCAGGGCAGGGCAGGCTCCTCGGGTTAAAACTCCCCGTATTTCGTATTTCGTATTTCGTACTGTCAAGTGTAGAACTTAGCTCAGCGGACGTTACACTGACACTAACCTGCCAGGGCACTCCTTAGCTGCGGCGGATTTTTTCAAGCTCTTAAACTTAGCTTTGATGTGTACGTTCCTGTAGGTTTTTAGAACACCAAAGTAAATGAAACCTGCGTGGCCCGACTAGCAAAATAAACCCCATAAACGCCACCCAGGTCTCCGGCTTTAATTGTGTGAACACGGCACAAATGACATTTATTTATACAAGTCCTGTGGCACCAGCACCCCTGCATCTAGGCAGCTCACAGCCTTCATCAGGTATCTCCAAACCTCTGCCCGTGGAGCTCAGCGACCCCCTTCCCCACAGCCTCCGAGGAGCTGCAGCAAAAGACGGTGCACGGAGGGAACTCCAGCCTCAGACCTCAGCAGCCCCCGTCCAGCTCCCGGCTGCAGCAACAGCAACACATGCGCCTCTACGACCAGGAGCGGGTTCAGGCACCCCTGACACGCTAAATACCGTCCTGCACAGGACAAAGCGACTCCCGGATCGAGATCCACCTCCAGGCTCTGACCCTGTGAAATCCAGCGGTCCGGAAGGATTTTACACCCCAAGAGTGCTTTTCCCACGGTCCCCCGAGACTCAAATCCACAATTTCAATTCAGCTCCTCGCAGCACCAAGGAGGGTGAGCGAGCTCAAGATCTGACAGACTCCAGAACGTGGGGTGGTTTAAGCAGAAGCTCGGATGCAGTATTTCCCTACCCTGAAATATTTTGGGAAAATACAATCACCAACATTTCCTTAAAGGAAGTAAAGCGGGGCAGGGTGGCAAAACCCCCGCAGGAATCCCCTGATGCAAACACCACAAATCTCAGCCACCGATGACCTGAGACGGGTTCAGCTGAACAGCATCGATAACTCACAGAAGCCCTTTGTCTGCAGCTCCTCTGCTCCACTTTGCTGCTGGGTTGGCAGCCAGAGCCAAGGCGGCGGCGCTGGCACAGGACGCACGAGGAAACTCAACGCCACTGACCTGCTGACTGACCATGTTTTCTCCGGGCGCGTTTGGCCACGCAGCCGGCACCGGGGCGGTACGGGTACCCGAGCTCCAGGAGAGGGAGAGCATCCCAGCGCCGGCCCGCCGCCACCCCGGTGGGCACGCACCGGACGGGAGAGCGCGGTTTCCACCAGACGTGAAAGTGCCCCGCGCCGGCAGCGGCAGAGAAGTCAAGGAGTGGAGTCGCCCGGTGCTGCTGGAGGGCTGGCGAGGCAGCAGGACCTGCACAGGCTCCCGGCAGCCACGTCGTGACGGATCCAGGATGGAGATCTGCGCTGCCCAGCACACGAGGAGCCGGCAGGGAAATCCCTGCGACGAGCGATTTTCATTCATCGGGGAAGCTGTAAGAACGGGCGAGCGAGGTCACGGGCGCACGTTTCTGATCAGAAATATTTCTGCGAACGTCTCTGCGGAGCGGGTGCAGCCCTCGGGCTGCTGACAAGCTGCCAACAAGGCCTTTGGTGTCGCAAATCTCGAGCTCCCTTGAGCTAAAGGGTTTATTCCAAGGATCTCTTTAGCCACAATCTGCCACCAGCGAGCCACCGTCTTCTGCGACTGACTCGTCCCTGAGCCCCTGCTCCTGACGGACAGCCCCCACCAGGCTCCCACGGAGCTGAGCAGGTCCGTCTCCTCCTCACTGCGTACAAACAAACCGAGGACACGCTTCATCCAACCCCTGGAGCTCTCGGTTTCCCGTATGTGCCATGAGCCGCGGACCTGAGCCTCCCGGCCGAGCCACGGCGGCGGCACGTTGTGAGGACGATGGCAGCACCGCCAGCAGCGACAGGGTGGACACCAGATCCCGCCACGGACGGGGCCAGCGTGCCTGACCGGTGGCCCAGGGCTATTTTAGAGCCCTGACGGTCCAGGAGCACACAGCGCCGGGTGCCCTTTGTTACCTAATCATCTGCCAGGTTTAAATTTATCTGCTCCCTCCTGCCCGCCCGGGAAATGCCACCCGCCTGCAGCGGTGAGCGCTGGCACGGGGAGCAGCCGTGCTGGCAGAGCCGTGCTGGCAGAGCCGCGCGTGTCCCCAGGGCCAGCAGCGTGGCCAGCAGTGGCCAGGGCACGTCACCGAGCCTCCTGCCCGCTGCGTGCTGCAAGAGCACGGCACGAGCACGCCTTTGAGGAAGTTTAACGCCCCTTTTAACGCTCCTAGGGACACTCTCAGTACTCTGACCCTATCCATGGCATGTGCTTTTGCAAAGTATCTCGATTCTATTTACGCTTACAGGTCCGCCCCCAGCAGCACAGAGAGGATCACTGAACTCCACGGACCGTCAGCCGTGAGCTGTTCCACGGTGCGATTTTCCGAACAGTTTGCAGCGTTCCTCTGAGTCATCCAGTGCTTCTGGAGCTCACCCCGCGCACGGCAAACCACGGCAGAGGAGTGCCCGGGATTCCCCTCACCGGGGGCACGACTCCTGGCTCGCAGCAGGGAAGGGCTGGGGACAGAGAAAGCCTCGGGATGTTTTCCATTTGGGAGGCTGGCCCGGCCGCACTCAGGGAGGGGACGGCCATGCGGGGAGGAAGGGCTGAGCCCCGGGGCTGGTGTCTGTTTCTGCAGGTCCCAGGCTCCAGGAAAGGGAAGATAAGACCGGAGTCAGCAGTACTGGAGACCAGCAACGCTCCGCGTGAGCCAGGCTAGCTCTGAGTCACCACTACAGCTGCTGACACAAGAGGACGAGCCAGCAAACAGCCGCCGGGGCTTCCAAGTGCCAGGAACAAGCTGGAGTACCCAGCCCCCCTGGAACTGGGACCCCTCTCTCTGAGCCCCTCTGGGTTTTGGCCGACAGCAGCACGCACAAGCCCAACTCTTCCCTCCCATCTTTGCTAGAACCACTTTGTGGGCGTCCGTCCCTTTGCACCGCGGCTTCTCCATCAGCACCGCGGCAGCCCGGAGACTAAGCACGTCCCCCCGACCCCCCCGGGGCCACAGGAGCCCCTTGTCGTGAGACCCCAGGGGAGAGCTGGGTGCAAGGTACCTGCCTGAGCCGCAGGGGATGTCACCATTCACCATCCTAACAAAAATACCCGAATCAGCCAGGACAACGACACGTTTCCGTTATATCTGTGAAAGCAAAGGAAAATCAGCCTCCACACAACCTGTCCCTCCTCAGCACCAACACAGACCACCAGCGGTTTCGGGTTTATCGGTAACTCTTAGAAATTAAAGTGACCTCAGCAGCCAAACCTGCAATAAACCAGAGAAACGACAAGATGATCCTCTCGCCTGACAAAATCTAGGAGGCAGACGCGCTTTATTCCTACTTTATGGAGACAGATGGCTTACGGGGAAGCGAGTATTTCCCTTCAACAAAATCACTGCAGCTCTGGGAACGCGGAAGGAAGGTTGGAAAGACGCTCAAGAAATCTTGTAGCTCGTCTCCCAAGCCTCAAAGAAGACTCAGCCATAACTAAATAAATACCTGGCAGACGCTCCTCAGTGCACCAACTTCTCAGATCTCTGTGGATCATTTACTTTGGGCTTTAATTTGCTGTTCCAGCACTTAACTGAAACCCTGAGTCACCTCCAGACCATCATTCCAGTTACAGCTAACTGTTACCGGCCAGGAGGAAGAATAAAGGGCCAGGGTTGAGTCGTACTACAAAGGAAAAAAAAACAGATGAAGACTGCTAAAAATTGCAGCTGTCCTGGACAGCCTTGTACATACACAGCCCACCCAGCTGGGCAGGCTGGACTGATGAACAGCTCTTGTACCTTTCTGCAGACCTCAGGATAAAAGCGCAGCAAAGCACCGGCTCCGACGGGCGCAGTGGGCACCGACAGCACAGGACTGACGCTGACCCTGCTCCCTTACCCGAGGGGCTTCACCCGGGCAGACCCCAGCAGAGCTGCTCCCCTGCGAGGCGCTGCCTCGGTGCTCTCCCCCGGGCATCGGCACGTTTAAAAAATCGGGAGAGAAGGTCCTGTGTTCTGCTGAGCAGTTCTCTGCAGGTCAAACAGCTTCTGTGCCGCAGTTCAGAGCAAGAAGTGGAACTGATAGCAGGTGGGATCCAACCCACCTGCTCCAACGCACACGAGGAACCCGCCGAGGAACCCGCCGAGGAACCCGCCGCGTCCCCTTTGGCCCTGGGACAGCGCAGCACACCGCGGTCGGTCTGCAGAAACACGGCAAACGACGATACGCAAGAACATCAGCTGACTGAATAAACCACACTGCAAACAAAGGATGTATTAAAGAAAACGAAAAGGCCACACACACGCTTGATGTGCCCCCAGAAGAGACTCCGAGACCCCGAGACCCCGCTTCACCCACGGCTCGCGAGCAGGTCCCAGACCCTCGGGATGCAAGCGGTCTGCAAGCTTCTGTGAGTCAGACAACACGCTCTTTGTGTTTTACACAGGCTGGAAACTGAGGCAAAGACGGGTTAAATGACTTCACATAACACACTGAGTCATGGCAAAACCGGATCTGTGGGTTAATTACCAGCCTGTTAGGTAAGCGCCTTTGTCTGACACCAGTTCACGTAAAGTTCGATCCCTGTGACCCCCGGGAGGAGAACAACAACCTGACCCCTGGATGGAGAACGACAGCCTGACCCCCCAAGAACGACAGCCGGATTCCTGGATGGAGAACGACAGCCTGACCCCCCGGAGGAGAACGACAGCCTGACCCCCTGGATGGAGAACGACAGCCTGACCCCCCAAGAACGACAGCCGGACCCCCCCGGATGGAGGTGCCCACGGCTGCACCTTGCCCAGGGCTGTGCCAGGGTGGTTTTCCCAGGCTGCTGACAGCGGTCAGCTCTCTTCTGAAGGAAATGAAGGGAAACGTGCAGATTACCCTTCAGAATCCTACCTCCATCCTTGACAAAGAAAAGGAGAGAAGCATCCAAGGGTACCAGCCCGTCCAAGCACGCCACACGTGCGCAGGAGTCGGGAGCTTTCCTCGATCACCGGCTGCGCCAGGGCAGGTACCCTCGCCATCCCCCAACTCACAGACACCGCTCTCCATCACAGAGCAAGGCTCTTCCCAAAGTCCTGACTCGCAGAGGAGTCGGAGGAAGAGCAGGCTCTGGGAGCGGACCACGTCCCCCTCTGGCACACACCACAGCATCGCTGCGGTTCTGCCCACCCCACCCCAGCGCATCCTCTGCCGGGGTCCAGGCACGCACTGGTTGCTCCTTCTCAGACACTCGGTGTGGTCTTTGTTCACTTGGGTTACTGCAAACAGATGAGAGCTCAATGCCCATCGCACCCAAAGCCACAGCACGTCCTCACCAGCAAGATCCTGCTGTTTCACCACTGCAACTTCAATCAGAGAGAACAAAGCTAACCAAAACCAGAGCGACAGACCGGTCTGAATGCTTCGAGCTGTCAGCTGGTAGCGGGAGATCTTCCAGACAGAGTTACCTGCTCTGCCTGACTGTCTGACAGCACCCAGACCATCAGCCGACCTACGAGAGGAGCTGCCGAGTGCTCTCAGACCTTCTCTCCTGGTGATGTGACTGCTCCGACGAGAGGGGTTGATGGATCCAGGGGGTATCCGGCGCCGCAGGGGGAAATCCGGGTGTGTTTGAGCTGCACAGACACTCGGAGATTGGTCTGGAGACCTCATGAGCAAGGATGCAGGAAACAAGCTCAACGGGTACATGAAGGAAACAGCCAAGAGTGTGACCAGAATGTCACAGAGAGGGCACCGAGCTCAGACGGTCCTGCTCACACCAGGCGACTCTGGCACAGCGGGAGAGCACGCTGCAGAGGGAAAAGGAGTTTGATCTCTTTCCCAGCATCTCTCAGCAGCTCGGGCTCACGAGCCCAAGCAGAACCAGCTCCTGTGTATCTAGCAAGGTCACCCCGGACCGACTCCCTGTCCCCTGCCTCTCCCACATTAAACACCAACACCCTGTCCAGGGACTGGGAACCCCGTCACCAGCCCCCAGCTGCGGCTCCTGGCACCAGGTGTAAGAGACGTGCGAGCACACGGCACATCCACCGCCTTCCACAGGTCCTGACCACCCCTGATTTCAGTACAGAACGCTCCTTATTCATCCCCGTCCCGTCCTCTTAGATCATGAAACATCCCCGGATTAACCTCAATTCAAAGACATCGGCCACCCTCTAACTCAAGTCAAACGTCTCTGGAATTTGCAAACAACGGACAGAAAAAGGACCTCACTCTGTGGGTTCGTGCATGCGTACACGTGCGTGCATTGACCTCCACATGAGCCGCCTGTTCGCAGAAAAAAAGGCTCAGCAGCAGCAACACCACGAAGCATGAAAGCACAGATGTGGACAAGACAAAATCCCGACTCCCACAGCAATCAGAAGCGCTGAAGTACGTGGCCAACGTGGTGCACGTCCAGGGCGTGTCTGTTATTGTTTGCATTCCCATGGAGTTCATATCACAGGAAGCAGCGCAGAACATCTACTATCCCCCTTGCCCCCCCAGATCTGCTGGGTTCTTCCCCACAAATTAACGAGATCCAAATAACATCCTCCCTGGTATCGTAATTCACGTAACATTTGTCATCATGCCTGAGAACGGGTCTGCTGAGCGTACAGACAGGAGGACGGGTGACGAGCCAAACCGCTGAAGTTTCATTTTCATTACTTCCCTCCGCGTACCGACAGACACCCGCCAGACGCGGCTGTAAGAGCTGTTCCCGAGCCGCACGAGCCCGGCACGAAGCATGCCCCTGACCCAGGAATGCCCGCAGGGGCCAAGCGGGACGCGCAGCGAGCACACGGGCCAGAGAGCCTCCAAACACCACTGCTGGGAGCCAGGGAATAGCAGAAACGTTCATGTTGGGGAAATGTCACCCAGAGTGAGGGTTCTAGAGATGTAACGATGGTTAAACGTGTCTGGGTGGGTGTTTGATAAGCACACAACCGCCCCTAACTTCGCCTGCTGCTTGCATTACGTTTGCTCCCGGTTTCCTTGGGAGGTAACACCCAACCGCTTGCGCCGCGTCCTTCCAACCCCAGCAAGTGCTTCAGCAAAGTCTGAACTCAGTCCAGGAACGGCCCAACCCAGGGATCCCACAGCACGGGGAATCCCTTTCGCCCCCGAGGTCCCAACCACGACGGCGCCACGTCGTGATGCTCCATCAAACCGCCACTGTTCCGGGTCCGTCTCAAGCTGACGCATTGAGACGCTGCTTCTTCCAGCCATCTGAAATGATGTTCTCTGAAACATTAACACATACAATACGTAATACTCAACGGGCTTTTGGGTGAACATCTCGTAACCACAGTTTGACCCACGCTGCAGGTCAAGCCGCGTGCGTTCCTGCTGGAAAACAAACCAGACCCTGGGAAAGGCCTCGGTGACGGCTGGGGAAACAGGACGTCCTGCGGCACTTGTGTCACATCTGCAAGGACCTGGACGCCACGTGTGTGCTCGGGGACAGCAGCACGGTGACGGATACAGCAGGACCTGACTGCAACGCCAAGCGCTGCTCTATCCACAGAGCGAAATGCGGCGTGTGCTGCTGGAGGCAGCGTGGGGTGCCCAGGGCGCTCCTGTGTTCCCAAGTTTGAAACAGCAGCAGCCGAAGCATTTATGGGATTTTAGCACCGAGCTGCTGGGAACGCCCGCGGGGGATGACCGCAGACCACGGCCGCAGGATTCCCCAGCAGCCTCCCGTCCTGCTCCCCCGCCCCGGGCCGAGCACCGCTGTCAGCTTCCACCCCAGCAGCCTTAAATCCGTTTTATTTTACATTTTTAATGCTGTTTCCAAACTGGATTGATTCTAAGGCCAGCCTGGAGCCCGAGCGTTACGCAGCGCGGCTGTGGGTGTAACGCAGACCGTACAGCTCCTCTGAGCACACGTGAAGGGGGAGGAGAGGAGGAAGAAGGGCAGGAAGCCCATCGAGACTCCTCCGTCGCTGCCCACGCAGTCCTCCCCAGCTGCTTCTCTGCCTGTGCTCTCCCCTGACATCTTCCTGTTGCCCAAAGTTCAAGCGACGGGCTCCTCCCTCTCGTGCCGCACATCTTCCTGGTGCTCACCGCTTCCCCAGCGCAGCCACGTTTGCACTGACGCCGCCGCCCGGGGCTCTGCCGCAGCAGAACCGGTGACTGTGTGGCACGGGGGAGCACGGGGCGTCCGGTCACAGCGGGCTTTGGTACCGGAGCAGCACCTCCACGCACCCCCGCGTGCTGCTCCTTGTAATTACTAAGCCCGTCCAATTTATTTTTTTTGGCGCGTTGCCTCGCCCGTGCCCCCCAGGAGCCGTTCCTGCCTTCAGGGGTGACCCGACACGATGCAGCCAGGTCGCTCCTGCCCTGCAGTCAACATCTCTTTGTACCCCAGACCCTCACTTGTCACATCCAGTCACCAAACGCTCCCATCACCCGTGTCACCCGGCCAGGAGGGACGGTTTCTCCAGCAGCGGAGGTAACCCACAGCCCTGCCCAACGCCGTCCTCCAGAGCGCACCCACCACCTGCCAACGGCGAGCAGAAAGGCGACGGAACTGTCACAGGCTTGGAACAGGCGCAGGGAGCCCCGTCACCCCTGCCCGGGGCTGCGGGGACAGCTCCCGCCTGGGGGCGGCTGGATGGATGCAGGGACCCGGGGCTGGGCGCTGCCCGGGAGCCTCCTGCCCCGGCACGTCCCGCTCCATCCCCCCCGCTCCCCGCATGACTCATCACCGAGACAATGGCTCCACCGCCGCGGCACGGTGACACCCGCCGCTGTCCCCGCCCGCTGTCCCCGGGAGGAACAGAACCAGCCCCGGCGGGGGTCGCTCTGCACCGGCCGGACCCCCGCGGCCAAAGCGCCGCCGCCCGGAGCCGCGGGGCAGGGCCGGGCCGGGCTGGCAGCGCTCCGGGCGCCGGGTTTTCCGGTCGGCCCTCCCCCCGCAGTGCGCTCGCGGCCCATGACAATATGTCACCGCGGCGCCGGCCAATGGGAGCGGAGGACAACACGGCATGGAGCACCTCCACATGGGCGCCCCGCGCCGCCGCCGCGCGCCTTAAAGGGGCCGCGCCGCCCCGCCCACGGCGGGCCTGCCGGGCGGCCCAGCCCCGCCCGCGGCCTCCCGCCGGCCGCACCCGGCTCATGGCCCCAGGGCCTGTGGGGCGGCCCGGCCCCGGCGGGTGGGGGGCAGCGAATTCACCGAAATCCGCTTTTCTGAGCCCGTTCGCGCAGCGGCTGCCGGCGCGGGGCCGTTAGACCGGCACGGCCCGGCCGCGGCACCGGGAGCGCGTGGCGGGGGTCGGGGGGGTTGAATGCAGCGATCGCGCTTTTGCGGGGCGCCGGCAGGAGCACGCGCGCACGCCCACGCGCACCGGGGACGCGGCTGTCGCGGGTCCCGCCGGGTTCCCTGCTGTCAGTGACATCGATGATCCTTCAAACGGGGACATCCCGGCGCGGGCTGGGCGGCTCCCGGGACCCCGCAGCGGCTGGGACCCCGCCGAGCTCCGGGTGCGGTTTTTCCCGCAGCGGGTTTTCCCCCGCGCCGGCCTCTGCGCTGCTTGGACAGAACCTTTCTGAGGGTTTCCGTGACCGGGGGCTGGCGGGTCGGCCTCCCGTGCCTGTGGCCGCTGCGGTGGCCACACGGGACAGTCCCTGGGCTGAGAAAAAGCCGGAAAAGTGCCTCCGGAAAGTCTCCACGTGCAGCACCGGCTCCTTGGGAAGCAGCTATCGGTGGAGCTGGAAGAGCTGCCAGTGGTTCACGTTAGCTCACCTTCCTTTTTTTCGGGAACTTACAAAACTAAATTAAACTTTTAATTGGAATCCTCCACACTGAGTGTCCGCCTCTGGTTAACTTGCTTTTCCAGGGGCTGGGAAAACGATCCTGGAGTAAAGGAAAAAGAAATGGATCAGCAGAAGTAATGCTTCAGAGGAATGGGATTGAAAAAAAAAAAAAAAAAAAAGTGAGGATTTTGGTTCTACTTAAAAAAATTAAGGAACTTACAGACTGAAAACTACAGTGAGGAACGGCCGCTGGAGGTGGCAAAGGCAGCCGCTGGTGAGCTGGGCTGCGCTGGTTCGTTCTGCACCGGCCCCGCTACCTGCACCGGCCCAACGCGGCTTTAATGAAACATTTCCAGAGGCGTTGGAATCGTTCAGCCCTGTGCTGGGTTAATGGCTTTAGTAGGAGGCAAAACTTCCCTTCTGCCTGTCTGGTAACATCTCTTGCAACACTTTAATCTCCCAGGAGGGTTTGTTCCCAGAGCTTGAGCTCTGCGGGCTCTCGCTCCCGGCTTTGGCAGCTGAACGTATCGATCAGCGCCATTAAACGTTCGCGTCAGAGCCGTGTTTCCGGATTAAATTCATTTATTGTGAGTTCTTGGACCCAACCAGTGCAGCAGCTTGGGAACATGCCCAGACCCCATCAGCTGTGCGCTCAGCACCTCTGCAGGATTAGGCTGAGAAAGGTTTCGCTGGATCATTTGACCCTGTTACTTGGGTCAGCGATAAACCAGGACACTCAAATTCTTTGGGTTGACTTTGTGAACGCTTGGGGAGAGTTTTTAAAACTTTGCGTGTGGCTAAAAGTACAGAACTCCAGTTTCTCCCCCCGTTATGCCCCACGCTTGTGAAGAGCGGGCGCTGGGCTGTCCCCCCACCCCAGCACCGACAGCCTCTGGGGGCTGAGGCCACCCGGGAGCGGAGCGGTTGGGTCTGGGGTCAGAGCCGTCCCCTCGCCCCGCAGCCTCTGCTCGGGGTGACGCTGCTCCTCCTCCTCTGGGTCCTCCCGACACAACCCGGGTGC
>WKFP01013908.1:56810-80888 GCA_011057875.1 Pterocles orientalis
AGTTGGTTTGAGTTTCTGACTGTACGGTGCGTTCGCATTAACCCCCGAAACGTCAAAGGCAGTTTTTCTTCACTCTCCGTTTTCCAATCGCCCTCGCGGACACCGAAGCTCTGTACAGTTATTAGCGTCGATCACAGCAACACCGTAACCTCTGATATTGCCAAACGAGCCTCAGATACGCCAGCAGCCATCTGCAGGGCCAGCAGCAGCGTGACGGTGCCGGTGCCGGTGCTGGTGCCGGTGCCGGCGCCGTCAGTGTGCGTTTCTCCCTGGCTGCATCCTCCCTGCCACCGCCTGTAATATTTCTACAGCGTGGGGTGTGCATCGCTGAGAATTCCCCAATTCAGCCAAACTGAACCCAAAAGTCGTCCTGAAATGCAGAAATTCAGAAATCCTCATCGGGCTCCCAGTGTGCACACTCAGCAGCAGCGTTTCGGGGCACGCTGCTGAAACCCGGAGCTTTCCCTTGTGCAATCCCAACACTTCCTCCGGGCTGAGCTGCCAGCGTGGGCTGTGCCAGGGCGCCAGGCAGGTGAACTCTAAGCAGGTGAAAGCCTGACCCTGTTGTTTACGACAGAACAAGGAAACGCCGCAGCAGCGACAGACCGCAACCAGCTGCAGAAAGTGCTTCTGGACTTGTTGACAACCAGTGGGGGGAAAGGTCCGTCCGAAGTCCAGCCGCTACGTGCTACGCTCTCCTGGCCTTGGGAGCAGCAGCTGAGCAAGAGATGAACGCTGTCGGGGCACGGGGAGCCCGGGGGAGCGCTGGGACCCCTGGGGGAGCGCTGAGACCCCCGGGGGCAGTGCTGGGATCCCCGGGGCAGTGCTGGGATCCCCTGGGGGTGTGCAGGGATCCCCGGGGGGCAGTGCTGGGATCCCCCGGGGGTGTGCAGGGACCCCCGGGGCTGTGCTGGGATCCCCGGGGGTGTGCAGGGATCCCCGGGGGGCAGTGCTGGGATCCCCTGGGGTGTGCAGGGATCCCCGGGGGTGTGCAGGGATCCCCCGGGGCTGTGCAGGGATCCCCCGGGGCTGTGCAGGGATCCCCGGGGGTGTGCAGGGATCCCCCGGGGCTGTGCTGGGATCCCCGGGGGTGTGCAGGGATCCCCGGGGGGCAGTGCTGGGATCCCCCGGGGGTGTGCAGGGATCCCCCGGGGCTGTGCAGGGATCCCCGGGGGTGTGCAGGGATCCCCTGGGGGCTGTGCTGGGATTCCCCAGGGGTGTGCAGGGATCCCCCTCTCCCAGCGGTTCCCGGTTCCCCCCCTGGCAGATGGACCCCGGCCGCTGCAGCGCAGCCCCCGCCACCCCCCGGCACCGGTCCGGTCCCCCCCCAGCAGCAGCAGCCGGACCCGGTTCGCTCAAACCCTCGGCGGTGTTTGCAGAGCTGGCTGCGGACACACGGAGGGGCAGCTCCTGGCACTAATTCGCTCCCCAAGCCCCGGTCCATAGCGAGGAGCAGGTTTTTCTGTTTCAAAGCCATCATGGTGTCAGCTGCGTGCCGGTGTTGTTCCGATTCTGCAAACACCTCCGGACGGAGCAGCCCACCAGGTGATTGTTGCTGATGCTGGACGCACCTTTCTGCAGCAGCGCAGGGGAGCGGCTTCTCTCCGAGACTGATAAACTCACACACGGCGTTTGAGGGATCCGTGTGCCTCACGCTGTTCCTCGTCTGTAAAACCACTGCGAGCTGTGGAAGCCTGCAACTGGAAACCAAACCGGCCAGAAGAGAAGGTGCTGGTGAAACAGCCAAGCAAGGAAGAAGGACGAGAGAGTTTGGGTGAGTGAACGTTATCTGCTTGGGCAAGGGCACGGGACGTGTAGTGTCAGACCGGTCTGGAGAGAGCCAGCGCTGCCGTCAGAGAGGACACCCCATTTCTTCTAGGAAGAAATTTTTCACTATGAGGGTGGTGAGACACTGGAACAGGGTGCCCAGGGAAGCTGTGGATGCCCCATCCCTGGAAGTGTTCAAGGCCAGGCTGGATGTGGCTTTGGGCAACCTGGGCTAGTGGGAGGTGTCCCTGCCCATGGCAGGGGGGTTGGAACTTGATGATCTTTAAGGTCCCTTCCAACCCAAACCATTCCATGATTCTATGATTCTATGATTCTATGATTCTATGATTCTATGATTCCATGATTCTATGATTCTATGATTCTATGATTCTATGATTCTATGATTCCATGATTCCATGATTCTATGATTCCATGATTCTATGATTCCATGATTCCATGATTCCATGATTCTATGATTCTATGATTCTATGATTCTATGATTCCATGATTCTATGATTCTATGATCTATGATTCTATGATTCTATGATTCTATGATTCCATGATTCCATGATTCTATGATTCTATGATTCTATGATTCCATGATTCCATGATTCCATGATTCTATGATTCTATGATTCCATGATTCCATGATTCTATGATTCTATGATTCTATGATTCTATGTTCTCCTCACCCCTGCGTCCAGCCCTTCCCCGCGGAGCCGTGGCCGCTGTCTGGGCCAGGCAGCCCCTGCCCGGGGGGTGATGTCTGTCCCGTGTCTATAAAGCCGGGGGGGAGCGGGTGTGACGGGCAGGATGCAAAGCGCCGTACGCAGCCGTCTATCTCCAGCACCAACAGCCGCTGTCAATAACCCACCATAAATGTCAGCCTCAGACACGGTGTCAATAACTCATCGTGCGAGGATAATGCACCGTCTTGGGAAGGTGCACAGACCCGTCTGCTGGCCGGCATCGTGTGATCACAGCTACCCAGGGGTTTCGTCAATCCTCTGATGGACGGGAGCTGGTGTGTGTAGGTGAGATTATTACGGCGTTGCTGAATAGCGGCGTTTGGATGTGTTCAGAGCTGCGTTTCCCAGACATCAGGCTCCTCTCCGGGGAGGCTGTGACCTCTGAGGGATGCAGAAACTGGTCTGGAGAACACGGCAGGAAAAATATTTGCTGCCCCCTGCAAGTTCAGTTAAATTGAGGACTCAGCAGAAGAACACTTAATAGATGTTTCTTGCTTTTGATGATTTGACCAAAGCTGACCCAGCGCAGGAGGATAATCGACGCATTCTGCCCCGTTCGCTGCAGTCAGTAAAGCTGCAGAATATTAAAAATAAAATGAAGTTGTTAGAGAAATTACATACCTGCCATCAGCGTCTGTACATGACCTCAACCCACACACGAGTCTCTGCACGACGACAGTGCACACACACAGTTAAATGACTCGTGTGTCGACACGCTCTTTTATTTTCAAATGTATCCTACAATGCACATGTGTGAAAATAGAAGGTTTGGAATAGCACAAGCCAATCCAACTTGACAAAAGTTCTGGAAAGAATATTTTATTTAGATTAAGATAGACAATGGCATGGTTGTGTCTATATGCACTCATGCTTGTACTGAACATTTCTGTGTCGTCGTGTCTGGCCATGTGAAAACGGAAGGGTGCAAAAGGAACAGCAGCTCTGAAAACCACGCTCGGCGCTTGCAGTAGGGTAACACTATTGGACACTCTAAAATCAAATCTCAATAGTATAATGTAACGTTAGAGAAGACACCCCCCCTTTTTTTTAAAGCAGACACTAAAAAGCGAGAGAGTTCAGAGTGTGCCTGTGTCTTAAAGCCGCTGTCGTCTGGATCTGCTGAGAGGGGCCAGAGCCACCACGCTGCCACCACCCCGTTCAGCGTGCACAGGAATTATCCATCATTCTCAGACCTGAAAATCAATGCTTTACACTGCCTAACCCAGCTTAATGTAACCACCAGAAAACCAATTTACGACCAGCTTTAGATTAGGTTTTCCCACAAAACCTCAAGAGCCGCAATTGCGACACGGACCGAGAGGAAGGCGCCTTCGCCCCCTGCGCTGCGCACACCCCGTTGTGCGGGACGCGAGCCGGGCTGGCAGCAGACTGCGGCTCTGGGTGCGGGCTGCATCCTCGCCCTGCTCCCCGCTGCAGCATCATTAATAAGGAGCTCTGCGTAAAACGCTGACACAAGTCTTTTAAATGTTCTCACTCCCTGAAGGAGCAGCGCTGTCGATGCCCGAGCCCCCACGCACCTCCCCGTCATTCCTGCGTCCCGGCGGGATGAATCGCCAAAAGCAGGAGCAGCACGCGGCGGCTGCAAACTCCAGCCCGTGCGGTTTGCTGGCATCCCGGCAATCAGCCTTCGGAGGAGCTACACACAAACCATCGCCAACAACAGTCAATTCGTCTGCATCCCCTCCAGTACCAAGCACGCCATCAGGGTTTAAATAATGAACACCTGGCTGAGGATGTGCCTCTCACCCCAGGATCTCAAGGCACTTTGCAAGGATGGTTTTGATTTTTTGGAGTAAATAGAGTGCAGAAAGATTAAGTGATTGACCAAGGTCACGCCGCGTTAACATTTTATTTCTGCTCTGCCTTTCACTGGATAGCTGCTGTGACCTTGTAAAGCTAGAAGAAGGCTGCATTTTAAAGCCAACAATGTAAAGATAATCTCCCTTAAAGTGGACCATATGTTTGTGATTAGGCGAAAGAAAAAGCTTGGGAAGGATTGCTGGTGGTGTGAGCACTCAGTTCCCCGGGGTATCATAGCTGGAATTTTCCGTGGAGCCCGAGAGAAGCCGATGCAACGCTCCCCCTCTGTTTCAAGGAAAAACGGTTACTCAGCATCCCTGGGCTCTGCTGAAAAAATCGAGTGTGTGTCCCTACGGGAGTTTCCCAGACAGAAAAACTGGGGTGACGAGGTGAGACCATGGAAGGCACGCCGGTCCCTTCCCCCGGAAGGTTTGGTCCGGGAAGCTCCGGATGCCACCACGAAGCCATAAATCAAATATTTCAGCAACAGACACTAGTCTGGGCGGGAGAAACATTTGGGGTGTAGCTGTTAAAGCCAGGATGACAATCCGATATGCCAGTAAAAGAAAAATTGAACTAGCGGATTAAA
This sequence comes from Pterocles orientalis, assembly GCA_011057875.1. Taxonomy (NCBI): domain Eukaryota; kingdom Metazoa; phylum Chordata; class Aves; order Pterocliformes; family Pteroclidae; genus Pterocles; species Pterocles orientalis. Next base: position 61,737 of record WKFP01013908.1, read on the forward strand.
AAAAAAAAAAATTCTCACGACAAAGGTACTTAGAACAAACGCGTTCGGCACGGCTCGGCTCTGACCACGTGTCCCCTCCTTCCGCTGAGCCGTGCCCCCGTACAGCACCAGCGCGGGCAGACGGCGGTTTAAAAAATCATTTCCAATGATTCAAGGGGATGAGGGTTTGTAACGTTTGCCCTACACTGCTTCTGCAAAGCCACGCTGGCCTCAAACACTGCCCAGGCGATCTCGCCCGAGAGCAGCGGGCGGCAGAAAAGGAACCACTTGACTTGGCAGGGAACGCAAACAATCTTTCTTCTCCGCGCGGCTCCCCCAGAAGTGAGTCAGTAGGCCTGACGAACAGAAAACACAAGTTGCCATAGAAACTCACATGCCTTCCACCAGGAGGAGAAAAAAATGTAGGGCAATATTTCTGCTTAGCTGGCGCTCGCGTGCTGTGCTCCTCAGCCGGCTGCATCCCAGGGCTGCACGAGCAACTTGCATTCGGTGTGTCCCCAAAAGAAACGCCCTTGTCCCCACCGCCCGGGGAGCTGCAGCTCCGTGGGTGCACCCACGTGTGCACACAGCCGTGCAGGGACACACGCAGGGACAGGGACACACGCAGGGACAGGGACACACACAGGGAGAGGGACACACGCAGGGACAGGGTACACAGCAGGGACACGGACACACGCAGGAACAGGGACACACGCAGGGACACGGACACACGCAGGGACAGGGACACACGCAGGGACAGGGACACGCGTGTCCGCCCAGCCAGCGCTCAGGCTGTTGCTGGATGACTCCGAATGCGGATCCCCGCTGCCGGCGGCAGGCGATGGGGAGGGCGGCGTGGGCAGTGCCCCAGCACCGGCACCGGCACCAGCACCGGCACCGGCAACGCAAACCCACCCCAAAGAGCATCCCTTCCCGGCGTGCCCACTGCCAGTGGGCAGGGACAACTGGAAGAAGAGGAAGAGTGGCGGGTTTGAGATGAAATGTTTGTGCTGGAGTGTTCCAGCCATCTTTGGTTTGAATGAACTCCTTCCTCCGTACTGTAGGAGGGTGAGCCCTCAGCGGGGTGGAAACCCGCTCGGGTCATTAATGTGCGTAAAGCCCTCTCGGTGCTCCGAGGGAAGGGGCTGCATGGCGTGTACAAACACAGAGGGATGCCCGAGCTGCTGCCCCTTGCTCGCCTCCCGTGCTTTCCATCGAGGCAACCCCAGTAAGGAATACTAGAGCGAATAATTACAAACCCGACGGACCGAGCCGGTAGCTCAGGAAGCTGAAGAGCCAGGAGTTGGCCGATTGAGGCGTGCTGTCCTCGCGTGGGCTGTCGCCCAGAAGAACCAGCCCAGCTGCCCCTTGTGCCGCGGGCAGCCCCCCGAGAGCCGGCTCGGTGTCTGCAGAGCTCCGCAGGGCACGATGTGCCCCCTCCAGAGCACGACACCCGGGCATCGTTCCTGGATCTGCTGCGGCCTTGGGAAAGGGACTTCTCACCCCTCTCTGTTTACCCTGCCACCGTTTGTTTTGGTGCTGTTTGGTTTTTTCTCTCTCCAACGCCTGTTTTCCATGACAAGATCTGCCCGTTGCAGCGGTAACACTAATGTCCCGCTGCCCTTTTAATAGCGACAGCAATATAGACAGTTAACAGTCACTGCTCTGTTAGTGTCTGCTTTGGGAGTGCGAGTGTCAGTAAAACTGATTTTAAGATAAAAATCACTGCACAGGTTTAACAAAAGTAGAACAAAATTCCAGAGAAACTTTGTAGTGTTTTCACAGGGGAAGCCAGAGTCTAATTCTGTGTTTGGATTCAGAATGTGGGACACTTCCCTCTGGGAAGGAACGAGTCTGATAACGTAGAGTTAAAAGTCCAAAACTTACTACAAGATGAGAACTTGAGCATATGTTAAAACTCAACAATCGTTTCTAGGGGGAAGTTGTTTAAAAATGTGAAATGTCAATATTGAAGAACAGATTTCTTCCGGTCTCTATCATCCTGTTCAATCATTTTCAAATGACGGGGAGTTTGATGATGGAGGTGTGAATGCAGGGTGAACCAAAGCACGACGGCACAGCGGCGGCTCCAGCACTGCCCCGTTCATTTCAAGGGGCAACTGGCTTCAGCCCCTTACCCGTAACTCGGCTGAAATCACGCTGACATCTCGACCTTAAAAATGGAGTTTGCCATTTGGAAGGTATCATTAATTCTTCAGAAATACAAAAATAGTGCAGAATTACAGCTGAAACATCCTTCATTCAAAAGGAAAGCAAATCTTTCTCTTCACAGTTCTAGAGGATGAAGGAGGAACATGGTCCCTTGATAACGCAGGCTGCAGCCGGGCGAGGACTGTGATCCCGAGGTCAGCGGCAGAGCTGAAGCTGAGCCCATGCTCACTCGCCAAGGTGACGCAGATCTTCATTTCTTATTGCTTCCCACCATCCCCCCAGAAAAAAATGAAAAGTTTAAGGCAAGAAGCAAGAGCCCTCTCTCCATCTCAAGCTCTCCGTGTACCACAAGGTATTGCTCTCACCAAAATCACCGACAAAGTCCGAAGACTGAAGCTCGGCTGGAAGATTGAAGTTGTTCTGACAGTAGATGTAGAAGGTGAGTAACGCTACTCAAGCATATGCACCAGGTTTGTGTTTACATTGGAAGGAATAGTACAAAAGAAGAAACACCGGAATTTTTCTGTTCAAGAGTAAATAATATGCTGATTTTAAACGTTCCTCTGTACTGAAATTACCAGAGTTCCCTCACAGAGCGAGCTTTACACCTTGAAAGGAAGAGAGATAATTGGTGAGCGATCAAAGATTTCTGCCTGGTAATTGACCATCATTGTGGGGCAGGGCTCCTGCGGAGAGGAAAACCAGACGTCAGTAGGAGGCTGAATGATAAAAAGCTCCTACGGAGGCAGTTGTACACCCACCCAAACCTCCTGTAAAATGCAGACATCTCCCAAGACTTATAAACCAGGAGTCCGGGGTCAGAAATGCGCATCCTCGGTGTGAGATCCTAACAGAGATTCCTCTCTCCTCTCCACGCTGCCAGCCAGCCACCGTGCCTCCGTGACACTCCCGTGTTTCAAAGCCCTACACCTGCCAGCAGTACGTGATTGATTTTAATCGTACGAGTCGCAGGAGTAAAACTGCTCGCACACAGAAACCTGCACAAAGCCATGCCCCAAGGCCATCACCACCATGAAGAGTCCTCCCATCCCCAGCAGACCCGGGCACGGCCACCAGCCTCCTCCGGAGCAACGCCAACGTCGTGGAAATACGGATTTGATGGATTTCAAGGAAATATTCGCCACTGAGACAAGATTACTTTAGACACAAATTTTAACGTACATTTTCTGTCAGCAGAATTTAGATTTACACAGAAGCATTATTTTGTCATTATCTCTCTTTCTAGACGTCTTCACGCTCAGAAAATCAGAACTGGAAAACATCATGTTTCTTCCACGCACGGCTGCGGGGAGCACCGCTCGCTGCAAAGGGCTCAGAAACGGCAATGTTAACCCAGCAGACACCCGTTTATCACCACGGCTATTTTCACAACAGCAGTGAGATTAACGAAGATTGGTGATTAACCTAAATTGTTCTCACTCGAAGGATCAAACAGGCACCACAAAGATAAGTGTCCCTTGCTGGAAGGGGATTTATCCCCCAGCCGCGCTGGCGGATGCTCCTCCTGCACCGCGGGAAGGGAGAGGAGAGGAAGCTGCTGCGAGATTCGGATGGGGGGCTCTGCGGGCTCCTCTGCAGGTCTGACCCCGGGGGTTAGGTTTAAATCACGTTTCACTTGGGACAAAAGCAACAGACGGCATCTCCAAAGCTTTAACTGCGACTTTACGTGTACACCCTCAGGTCAGGGGCAGGAGCACCTCCTGCCCTCGCTGAGCAGCACGTCCTGGGCCAGCAGAGCTGAAACAGAGTCACCGGCGCAGCTCCCTGTGTCCAGACTGAGGTCACCCAGGCACTATGCACAGAAATGGTCTCTGCTCACTGGCAGGGTGTCACAACACCAGCCCGGGAAGGTTGAATGCTGGCCCAGTTCTGCTGGGCACTGGCCAGACGCTCCGGCAGCTTCTGCCAGCTCCGAGCTCGCAGCCGGCACAGCCCGGGCGCACCGGGGAGCGTCACTCTGCCAGATCCTCCGCTGAGTGCCCTGCCCACGGTGACAGACCCGAGCAGACCCAGAAACCCGGGTTTTTCTGTGCCACCCATCGCCTCCCCTGCGCGGCCGTGCTCCTCTGTACATCGCCACGCTGAACGCAGATGGATTTAACTATCGGTGTTCTAGGCACCAAAATGTCTTTATAATATTAAGACTAAAAGGAAATGTTTTGTAATAATGGAAGGCATGCTGTGCTAGTGATCTCAACTGGTTTTAATAACCCTAGATCAATTTTTTCTCTCCCCCTTTCACCAGATTTGAAAGCTCAATTAATTTCGAGCTACAACTCTGTCTATCATTCCAACCACATGTGGCAGAGCGAGAATTCATGCGAGACCGTGGTTAATTTTTGGTATCTTCTGCTGCCTAATGACAGGTGTGCTGTCCTGAATAATTAGCTTTCAAAAAGGGATCCCCTCAACCCTTCTCTGAAACCGGTTAGTGATCTCGGCTTTACTTCATTAAGCTCCTGACAGCTCAATGTACTCACATCTGCTCCTGTTTGGTGCTCTGATTCCAAGAACACAAATCGCTTCAAGAACTGGCAACAAATTCATTCTGGCTCGTGATGCAGATCAAAATCCATCTGTTTACTAATCAAAAGCCACATTTTAATCACAGTACAATGGTGGTGTCAGCAGTATCCTGACTCCGACGTTCTCTCTGCCCTAGCACCCTAGGCGGTACTCTTCATTTAAGCTGCATTTATTTGAGCTGGATGTTTAAAATGCGAGGAGTCTGATATCCAAGCGCTTGCTTACAGGATTTAATCGATCTGCTCGCACTGGACTAGGTCATCAGGCATCTTGTACCTACAGGCTTAACCTGGAAGTTTGTTACTATTTTTTTTTTAATTCCAGGTAAAACCTTGTCCCGATAAATCATCCCACCTCATCCATCATTTAACCATTGTAATGAACTCAACACTGCGCTCTCTTCAGATTTGTGGTTCCCTCTTCTTCACGCCCAGGATGTAAACCCAACTTTCCGATGCCAGATGCACCAACTTCTCCAACTGTGTGTGAGCTTTGAGCCGAGAGCCCTCGCAGTCCTCTGCGCTCTGCGAGCTCTCTGGGCCCGTGTTTCTCACACCAGCTGCCGTCTGTCCTGCCCGTTTCCAGGCGGCTGTCCGTCTCAGCAGGACCTTTGTTCAGATGCTCTGAATCTGAGGTGGACCCGACGCAGCTGCTCCTTTGCCAGGATCCAGCTCTGTTCGACCCGGATGGGAAGGGAACGCAGATGAACTGCTGGATATTTTGGGTTCTTTGGAATGAGAGCTGATGCGAGTCCAGTGCAAGGCAGCGACTTTTTGGTTTTTCATCTTCTCAGGAACAATACAAAAGCAGCCCACCAAAACCGCTACGGCACATCAGAGGACAGAAAGGGAAACCCGGTAAGAGGGACGGTAAGGACACTGCTGAGTTGCTGCAGCTGCTCCGTGGGGTCAGCTCCGATGAGGGGATCCGTAGATTATTTCCCAAAATACAAATGCTAAAGGACTGGTGTTGCACTATGTGACCGATCAGCATATGGCCGTACGTGTCGGCTTCTAACCGCAAGGGGCATTTTGATTTTAAGAGGGTGGCTGAGATGGTTGTAAGATCATGCCGTATCGTCTGTGATTCCTACGGCGCTGTCCACGGATGGCAAACGTAGAGTGGTCAGAGGCTATCACAGGACAATCACCTCCTCAAAAGAGAAAATCTGCAGGCAGTCGGCAGCATAATTCCCTGTGGAGTTAATTCTTCCAGGTGGGCTGCTGTCCTTGCAGCGCCTCAGCTAATGAGGGAGCTAAAAGTTACCCCCGTGGTCCGCTGGAAAGGCGACTCGGGGAAGGGCAGAGGGAGGGAATAGTTCCAGGCTGAAAGCAAACTAGGTCAAGCAGAAGGTCAGAAGACACTGACAAAACCTCTTGATTTTTGGACGCATAAGAAAAACGAAAGCAGGATCTGCACTAAGGTTCTCCAGGTTTTTATGTTTTACGGTGTCTGCGACCTGTGCCGTTAGCACACAAACGTGCTGATGTTCTCCACTGTCAGCGTTTCCAACAAAAGGGGAGGTAGAGGGTGCGCAGCTGTGAACTAACACGAGCGAATTCAACAGCTGTTATGGACGATGTCAGGAAGCAAGGACTAAAGATCTCGCCTAAGCAACCCGGCTGCGTAGCTCCCGCTGCCGCAAGTGGTATCAGACACTTGGTTTGCGTCTGGAGAGCATGCCGGCGTCTCTGTGCAGGCTCAGCAAGCCGAGAACACGTGGGACACAAGGTCTAGACTGGCTACAGCAGTTCAGTGAGCATCTGCCGGGAGGGAAGCTGCTCCAGGGTTGTAACGCGCTGTTCAAAGGGCTCGTGCTTTGAGAGCACCAGAACACGCTCGCAGCAGGTGTTTCACGGTGACGTTTTCTGTCCACACACACCCGTTGGAAATGTCAAATAGAAACAAGCGTGTGTGTGCGACGGATGATGCGAAAGAGCATTTGAAGTTCAGAAACTGAGCACGACGGTATGTGACTCATCTGAAAATACTTGCATTTTACAAACAGTAAATTTGCATTTCGATGCACAACAGACAGAACTGCCAAGCAGGCTTAACTAAAGATTTCACTGATTCGAAATCTGCTGATTTGTTACCTTTGTATTCCAGCTGTGGGGTCTCTCATTGGCCTCAGACCCAAACAGCTCCTGTGCTTCAACTAGGAACCTGCTCCGGGATACCTGTTCCTGGAGAAATTCATCTTTACAGTCACCCAAGGCACGACCTGTAAGCTCCTACGGTGTCGGTTAGGTGACCCGAAGCATTCTGCACACGACAGCAATGTCACACCAAAGCTTCTTTTTGGTCAGATTCACAACATCTGACCAGATCTACTCTCTACTAGAATGTTTTATGTCCACCACACATAAAATTCTTCAGCAGGAAAAAGCATCAAGTAAGACAGTTGGTATCAAACCGTGGGTCATCAGTGCTCTCTCACAAAAAACCACCAAATACTGAAAATAATACTTTGAACAAATTTGCTACAAGATTGAGGCAAACTGTGCTTTCCAGAGTTTGCCCGCCAACACTACATAACTATTATCCTCTTGCACACAGCATGAATAGTGAAATGTGTGTCAGGATTAATTGCATTGTCTCGCATTGATTGAGCCCATTTAGAATCCAACTCTGAGATAATCTCCAAATTGTTGAGTAACACTAAATAGCTGCGAGTCAACGCCACGGTTCTTTTTATGCGAATGACAATAAATTTTCCAGTCGAGGATAGATGAGATTATAAAAGTAGAGCTTAACAAAATCAACAGATGAATAATTGTCTTAAGTATGGGTACGATGTCTGAAAACAACGCCTGCTGCCTGGTCAGAACCAGGTGAACGTCTTTGTCAACTTACATCGTGAACCTGCCAGTTGTGGTGCTGGACAGAACTCTCCTAAAGGCGGTACAGAGCTCTGCGGGTGCCAGGAATTGCAGCACTGAAGCCATCAGTGAATTCTTGACCCTATGAAAATCCACAAAGTTTTGACACCAATTATAGATTTCACCCGTTATTTTCCTTGATACAGGGTAAGTCAGTGAGATCCTAGTTATTCAAACCTGAAAAGAAAAGCCCAAGGGATTTTACAAGATGGTTAACCTGTGACCACTCCATTAAGGCTTCAAAACAAATGTAACTCATTTGCTCAGGGATGACAGATTAATAAATTGTTCCACCTCATTATCCCCATAATACCTGACGGCGTAGCTTAGAGGAAGTCTGGCAAATGACACGGGCCGAAGGTCAGTGCTCCTTTCTCAAAAACAAGATTAGAAACCTCACCACAAATAGAAATGATTCTGTGGACTTGTAAAAAGAGAGCAGAAATCCCACTCCAGGATCAAACGCTACCTATCCCTGCAAAAACTGCACATCCAGCCGTAAAGCACGGTGCTAGGCACACGAGATGGAAACTCAAATTGATGCAATGGTGTGTCCGACTTCTCTTCTCCGTGCCCATCACCTTGGCAATGCTGGTGCTGCCGGACACCCCCGTGCCGAGGCAGGGCTGCGATGGGCACCGCTGAGCCAACTGGGCACTGCTGGGGGGGAAAGGGACCACCGCCGGCTGCTCCAGGGCTACCAGCAGCCGGGACAGGGCGGCTCCTGATTCCTTTCTCTGGGTTGGAACATCGATATAAAATAAAAAAGAGAATGAAGAGTAGATTAGATACAGTCCTGCAACTCCCAAACCGTGAATCAGGATGAAGACTCCTTTGCGCCAAGCTTTAAAATAATGGCTCATTTGGAATGGGCAAGCTTCCACGCTTTGTAACGTCCCTAGAAATCTTCAAGCCTGTAGGGCTGTGTTTGCAAGCTTTTATCAAAAACAAAAAGGATATTTAAAATAACAAAACACTCGCCTGCAGGAGTTAAGGAAAAGGTGAATATCATGAAAGCTGTGGTGAAATTACGAGACCTGGAAGCTATGAAATACAACTTTTAATATGAAAAGATGAAACTGGCTGCAAACACGCTGAGGTTTACATATTGATTAGTCTTGGCAGAGAAGCTCATAAAACCAGAAGGCAATATGAAAAAGATTGTGGCTCAAAATAATTACTCCTTACGGTAACAGTCACGCATTTTCTATGCAGGCATGTGTAAACTTCAATGGATAATGTGCAGAATAGAGCAGGGCAGGGAAAACTACATCACTAAGCAAAAATACTATATTTTTTGAATTGCTTCTGCATCTGTGGAAATAGGCGAAGATTTGCTCAACTGTAGAGTGCACCATTGCAAAATGATTGTAAAGACAGCTGAGCACAACGATTTGAATAGCACCACTGCGGCCAGACCACAGGCAGAACACTGGCCTTCATGCCAGTATTATGCATGGAGCTATAAAAGCTTTTTGTTTCCAGAGTCACAAATAAAAATCATCAAAACTATCAGGTCAAGAGCATCTGGTGTGCCAAGCCTGACAAGGGACACGAAATGACCGTAAACCAGCCAGAAACAGCGAGCGGGGAACTCCCTGGTGAGGGGAAACGGTCCTGGCAGAGGGCTGAGATGTCTGGTGGGTATGCAGAAAAAGGGGAGCATGGAAGAGGAGAGTTTATTTACATTTAAAAATCCCTGAAAAGCCAGTGTCAGGATCTAAATCAAAGTTGTGCCTTTTCAACTTTAATATTGATCCACAAACCCAGGGCCAGGAAGGAGCCCGGAGCCTTGCTCGGCTGCAAAGTCCAACCCAAGCTCAGGTACAGAGAAGACTTTTTCGGCGTCTTTTCTCCTCGATCAGCATTGCTAGGGTGACTGCAACAACCTACGATCACGTTACATTCTGTTTTGCTACTACAGAACACACAAAGCTGATTTAAAAATAAAGTTTCCGTAAACAAAGATGCCGTGTAGAAACAAACAAGCGTGCAGTTTGGCAGCACCTCCCTTCTTACCGAAGCACCTGGCAGCTTAAAGTGTCGACGTTTGTGTCTTTCTCTGCTGAATATTTTAAGCAGGAAGAAGGGCTCTGGAGAAAGAATTATAGCAGGAAAGGAACACCATAACCATCCACCTCGGTCCCGGGAGAGATTAATTCACAACGCCCCTTGCGCTGAAGCATCACTTGTGTTCCCCCTCTCTTTTTCCAAAGGTCTTTAACTCTTCCCCTGGAAAGGAATGTTATTTTTGCGGTTCAATTACATTTTAACCATCCCATCACGTCGAGCTATATATAAACGTTCGGACCCTTGTTTCAGATTCCCTTACTCAGCTTTTACCTCCTGACGATTCGAGCTGTGTTCCAAGGTCACCGCTGATTAATCTTGACCTGTGAACCTTGAAAGTGTAAAGTCTTAATAGAAACCTATCACCCTGCACAGCAAAGTGAAACGTACTCCGTATCCATGACAAATAATGAACTGAATTTTTCTGACTTCACTCTTTAGTTGCTAATTAAGCACGTAACTACAAGATCCGTTAACTCTTTGGCGGTCCTTGGATAAATTATGTGCCTATAAACAGCGTGAAATCGCGTGGCCCTTTGAGCAGGTGTGATGGAGGTATCTTTTCATCAGGTGTTTTGCAAAAGATTTTTTGCTGCAGCTTGAGGATGCTCATGGTGGAGCTGCCACAGGCATGCTTCAGACTTGTGAAGGCTTCCAACAGTATTATGGCAAGATTTTTATACCACTGGCACTAGGAATTTTTTAATATATATTTCTGGCAATATTTGTTAGGAATTAAGCCACAAGACAGAAGTGAAATAGAATTATTTTAGAAGAAAAATCTTTGCTAAATGGATTCTGTCATCACAAATTAAATTATACAGTAAATAAATTAAATAAATAAACCAAGGTTTGAGGGGGAAAAACTATTTTCTTTTAGTGGCACCACATGAAGTTAAGCTTTTTAAAAGAAAATACCATTTTTACATTAATAAATATGCACTTCTGGAATGTGTATTTTTTCACGCATCTTTCTATGAGGAAGTCCAACGTACGCAGCCGAGGCAGAGCCTGTGCTATGGAGATGCTCGTGGCGAGCAAACCCAGCGGTGTTTCCAGTGCCCGGTGCAGACGGGTGAGATGGTCACACACTGGTTCACGCCTCAAGTGCCTTCAGTGGGGTCTCACACAGATCTCCACCACGCAGCCCCAGTGACGCCGGTGGAACCCCTGCAGTGTCCCAGCGAGGGGACAGGGCTGCCAGAGTCCGGGAGAGCTGGGAAGGGCAGGAGTGGCCGTGCCTCTGCAGCTCTGCTGTGTGCAGCACAAACAGGCGAAGACAACGTCTGTGTTCGGGTCAGCCTCACCAAGCCAGTTTACTGGCAGCCTCTCAGAAGACAACGAGGGATAGCACAACAGGGGACTTACATCGCCTGGCACTGTTAACCAGAAGACAGTAAAGTCAAAACAGATTTACCAGTTGCTTCTTGTGACTGCAGCCAGGACTGGAAACATTTACAGTTGTGACAATGCAATTAGTTGTGCTCAACAGGCACCGTGAAATCATGTTCAGAATGCATTAGGACAGACTTACATGGGTGTTTGCAGCAAGCAGATGCCACATTTCCTGCAGATCTGAGGCCTGATGCAACTGAAAACATAATAAATCTATTTTTATCTTTAATCATTCATCTGAAGTACTGACAGGACACGAGCCACTCCTGTCTAAATGAGATCTGTTCATGCTGGAAGCAACCATTTATTCTACACTTAATATCAGACGGCTTCTTTGGGGAGATGTTACTGGTTTCGTGCGAGGTTTCTCTGAAATATCGTATTTGGTTCCTATCGTCATGAACGTCCTCAAGCCCTGTGAATGGTGCGTCAGCGAAATCTCCTTCAACCCGCCGACTGCTCTGGGAAACGAAACACAAATCCGCTCCCGAGAAACCGAGCCGAGAGATAAAAGGTTAGCGGGTTTAGGAAATGCTCAACTTTGACCCCACCATTGCCTTTCACCGTCAGGAAGGGTGCCGCAGCCACGGCAAACCAGCAGCGGATCCTTGCCGCAGGGTGCAGCGGTCAGCCTCCGCGACGGCAGCTCCAGCTGCTGGCTTCGGGCCCAGGAACAAACAACATCTCGGTAAGAAATCAAATCTTCCTCTATGCACACAGTGTGAGCAAAGGAGATTTTAAATCCAGGTGTCAGCGTGTGTCCAAAGCCGCCCTCCAGCACAGAACACGCAGCAATTCCCCCTCTGGACGCTGCGGTTTCGCTGCCGTCTGCCCAGAACAGTGTGAAGGTGGCAGGGCTGTGGCCGCCACGGAAGTTTTGGAGGTGGCGTGTTACCTGGATTTTCCACAAACTCCATCTGATGTAAATCAACGTAAGCTCATCGCTTCCGGACTTGTGCAATGCTCGTGCTCCTGTGTTTGGGTTGGTCAGCCACTGGATGTCACTATCTGTCTGAACACATCACCCCAAACAGCATTGGTTGGGCATCAGGAAATTGTGAAAGACAAGATGAATCTGAGCACGCTAAACAGCGACAAGATTTTCAGATGCTGGAAGCATTTGCTCCAGTCTCACATTTCTGTCAAGTATATAAGAAGTGCCCGATTTAACACTTTTTCTCCCGGTTTTGCTGATTCATTTATGAACCCGATAGCAACTCGTGTGCTCTCCGTTTCACGCCTCTCCCGACAGTCAGTCCACGTCCTGTGCCATGTGCCAGCTCCAGCGCAGAGCCAGGGCGCAGAGTCCAGCACCCCACGGAGAGTTCCCGGGTCAGCCCCAGCTCCAGCGGGATTTTTCCCCTTTCCCACCCCTTGGCACAGCTCCCTGTCTCCCTCCCACGGACAAGAGGCTTTGGAGCTGGCCGGCTTTCAGCGCAGACAGCAGATGCCTTGAGATCTTCAATTCCAAATTCGATTCCGTCTGATCCAAACGTGTCCAGAATCACAGCTACACAACACCCCCCGGACCAGGAGCTGTCAAGATGCTCTGTTGAGTTAGGAGAGGAGAAAGGGAAACCTTTATTCTCTATCTCCTAACATCTTCAACTATCAAGTAGCAAAGTAGAGAAAACTAAGATAAACTAATGTTTTTCTCCGTAGGGTTAAAGGCCAGAAGATCTGTTTCTCCAAAGGGTGAGAACAGTTGGGCTGGGAAAGCGGTCGCAGGGTGTTAGCACAGCCGCCCAGAGTAAGCGTAAAATCCTTGAACAAGGTGGAAGGAAATGGAGAATCTGAGCCGAGGAGCGTAAAATGAAAATTTTTCAGGGGAAAAACAAAAAATCCAACTCTACCCGTTAGATGATGTGAGTCTTACTTTTATAAAACCCCATTTTGGCAAGGTCCCAACGACATTGCAAGGGGAGCCAGCCGCAGGCAGCACAGCACAGACACCTGAGCTGCCAGCTGCTGGCCCCTCCGTACAGGGCAGTTATCTGGGAGCACAAATTGACTGTAATTCATTTTGCCAAGGGTGTAAGGAAATACACAAACACTGAATAATGATGCTCAGGATCAAAAAAAAAATATTCTTGTACATCCCACCAATGGCAACGAAACAGTTGGTGACAAATCTGGACGAAGTTCTTTTAACACACGAATTAGGGTTTGTTTTGGAAACTAAGGTAAACACTAAAAAACAACTTTGACATTAAAAACACCAGACCTGATTCTCACTAGCGCGCATAACAACAACAACAAAATATCGTGGTAACTGCTTTTCAGTCTGTGATACACAACTAGAATAAATGAGATGAGATCCGGTCTATTTTCCCGACGGTATGTACTTCTGTGCATTTATTTCCTACTGTAAAATTAACAGCATGATTTTTGAACACTTCTTCAACCGAAAACGCAAAACCTTTTAATTATCCAACTGACACGATAGGAAACCATGTTGTTATAAGCTCTTTATCCCAAAGAACAACACCCTGCAGGAGCAGTGCTCATGAAAGGGACTCCAAGCCAGGGCAGGAGACCTGCCGCTGCAAGGTCGCCTTTCAGACCTCCTCGCGGTGACACAGCGGGTCTCTGCACAGCCCCTGCGACCGCGGCTCGCTGGCCTTCGCCCGCTCTGCTGCAAACAGCCGCTGACTGCAGTCAGTGCTCCTCCTGCCCCAGGAAAGACCGAGCACCAAGCAGATCCCTCGCAGCAGCTCAGAGCAGACCGATCATGTCTCTGCTCGGACACGTGCGCAACGGAGTCGTAACACTGACACATCGAAGAGCAGAAGAAGAGTATTTGAAGAAAAGATATCTGAAGCGATTTGATTTTTTAAAAAGGACTGATTTGTTTTACAATTATTCAAAATAGATTGCTCTGAACCAATACTGTAATTTTAACACAGGTATAATCACTGTAAATGACATTAAGAGCTTGTCTACAGGCAAATTGCATTGCTCAGGTTATAATGGGATTGTTAAAGCCCAGAAAATCCCAAGTCCTGATATCGTTGACATAGGAGAAAAGGAAGGGAAAGAAAACCTAAAACATCTTGAGCTTAACGCTGACATAGCTATTTCAGTCAAAAGAACCCCCAACCGGCCACAACAACTGGGCTTGAACAGAAGCAAGGTATATGCACCAGCCCTGGAAGTGCAATGAAGCAATGCGGAAATTTTGCTCCGTTTAAGCTTGAAAGAGAATCTGAACAATTGCCACTGACGTTGCCTTTTAACAGTGTCCTTCTGCAGGCTGCCCAGCCGCTCGAGGAGATGTGAACACACCACGGCCAAGGGGCAGTTGGCAGCGTTAAGGCTACCGACCTCTCCGGCCGGAGCTGCGACGGGCGTCAGTGCCAAGGAACACTGCAGCTGGGCTGCGGGGACCTGCACCCGTGGTTCTCCAGACGAGCCGAAGCTTACGAAACCAGTAGAGATATTTTCCTCACCTTGAAAAGTTACAGTAGGTTCTACCCTGACAATGCATTATCTGCACTTGTTTCCCTCTAACTCCTAAAGTGAAAAATGAAAAGCCCACAGCAAAACGGTCACGTGAACCAGTCAAGAAAATATAAATTTCAGCACGCAAACAGTTCCTAGAGTCAAAATCCCTTCTTCAGGCGTCTGTTTGCCCCATTACAGGAAGCTGAGCAGGCTCCAGTCAGTCTCTCCTCGCAGACCTCAGGTCTCTCAGGGCGCCCGTGGGTGTGATGAAGGATGCGCACGCCCGGGTATCCGCAGGGGTGTTGGAAAAGCGGTGGCGAGCTTCAGATCAGAACGCTGACACCACGGGAAACGCTCCATTCTGCAAACATTTCCCCCAGATCAGTGGAAAGAGACTTTTTTAATGTTAGCTTTTAAGAAAAGTCCTGGCCACGGAATTTCATGGGAAAGATCCCTCCGACCGAAGTGCAAACAGAAGTGAGCTCGAACCAGTAACCACCTGCACCAGGTTCTGTCTCAGAAGCTGAAAACTGGAAATGAGAAGGACAACTGACCTAAATATTCAGAAATTACTTACTGACCGTTAGGGAATCTATTTTTGAGTGGTTAACTGCGGGCTTCTCAAAGAAACTTGATCACCAGAGATAAAACTTTAACAAGACAGCACCTTTAATGTATTTCAGTTGGAGGCATATAGAACTCCTAATCCCTTCAGCGAGAAACTGGGTCAGAGTTATCCCCGGCTTCCCCGAAGTGCTGTAAAACTAGATTTCAGTGTATATATATTTAAATTAATGTATAATTATATATTTATATATCATTTTGTATTCTGCTTAGCAGAGACGGCAAAGGATAGTAAGTGCTGAGAGCACTTTGGATGGTATTCGCTAAAGGACAACGGCAAGAACAACAGCCACCGGGCGTTTTTTGCCAAGTCCTCTTTCAACCCTGTTCTCAATAGATAAAAAATCTATATGAACTAGTGAGTCAAAACCCCCTCTGCGATTCCTAAAGTACAAGGCAGAGACAGGGACATTTTGCACCTGTTAATCAACAGATGCAATATGGATGCAAACACACACATATCTTATTTATGGTTGCACAGATCTGTAAAGAAGAAAATAGGGATAAGTAAAGGTGTTTTATTTTCCACCAATATTTCCAAACCGCATTACTGCGTTTCTACCATATGTTCACATGTAAAGTCTTAATTTAAGCGCAGCATGCCTTCGGTGAACTAGATCCTCAGTAAGCGTAGCTCAGCAGGCAGTAAATCACGGCTCTTTGTGCTGGCTGGCAACGCAGCCCTGGGTTTGCTGTAAGCATTATCTGTGCTTTCCTGTTTCTTAAGAAGCAGCCTGTTAAGGTTCCATTTTCAAATGTTTTTCATCAATAATGCCTAAAGGTGGCATGCTCACTAAACAATCTTGCTAGAAACAACACAAGATAAGGCATAATAGACATATTAGATTTCCCAGGCCACGTCTCCAAATGCAACAAAAATAAATGCAAAATGCTCTAGGGCTTGTCGCTTGCAGCATGCAACAGCTTTTCCATTACGCTTTGCCTGATCTTTTGCTGGATTTCTTCAGAAAAACCGAGTGCTAGGGTGAATGGAAAGAGCTTTGGAGGTCGCACGGAGGGAGCGGGGAGGCAGCAGGCTGGTCCCACCCCTCGCTCTAACCCCTTACCGAGCCCTTCCCGCTTGTTCTGCCCAACTATCGAAACAAACTCTTCAGCTTCCTTCCCACGTAAGCCTTACAGATAACGAACAACGATATCAGTGCTATTAGATTGACTAATTAACGTCAACGCTATAAGTAAATCCAGGACCCCCCAATGGACCGGGACTTCTGGTGTCGTGTCCTGATATTTACTAATACGTACTGAGCATTTACTGATATTTCCCAGATAATAAATTCTGTTTTGATGAGGAATTACTCTTTACAGTTCTACTACACAAGTCCACAGTGTTGGCTCCGAGCTGCCAGCTCCTCAGGGCAAGGTTTAAATTAAGTCCTCTTTGGCTTCTTTCGCTTTTTTTTTTTTTTTATATCAGGAAACTATTTATATTCATTTCAGGCTTTGTAATCTACTCCAACCCACTGTTAAAAAATAACAAACAAACAAAAGCATACCCAAAGCAAAATGTTGACTCTAAACCCCCTTTTCCAGCCTCCTATTTAATCAGCCTCCTGGCATATTGGAAAATAGATCATTTAGTTCCACTTCATTATTACGGGGGTAAAAAAATCTTACAGCCAGGCTTAAAACACCTAAATACCCAAAGCCATATTCTAATCTGTAAAGCACACGAGTGTAAAACAGGCAGGCAATTTTTCATTTCCTGGGGGCAACATTGTTTATGGTGACTGGCAGAGGCTTTCTGCATTTCATCAGCCCCTGTACAAGCACGCTGCCGGGGACACACAGCCACACGCGCTGCACCGGCGATCAGACGGTGTGCAACGGTACATCTGTCCCGGCAGATAATGGATATGTGGCTGTCCAGGGGAGCAACGGAGGGACGGGCGCAAGGGAATCCAAAATTGTTGGCTTTACCCTTAGAAATATGTACAAGACATGTACACAGAAATTCGCATGAATTTAGTCGTGTTGCCAGTGAAAGCCACGTGCAACCAAAGCAAATAGCTTTACCCTTAAAATGTCTTGCAAAATACTCCCTATTGCCTGTTCCGGAGACAGTCACCTGCCTGCAGGATGGATTTCTAACTGCCAGAGAAGAGAGGTGCAGGAGAGGTTCTGCTGACCTGGAGACGACTCTGATCCTCTCGTGGTGAAAAACCTTCACAAAATTCTCTGGTGTCACAGACATTTGGGAACAGGGTTACCCGATCCCGTGTGACGGCGGCTGACTGGACTCAACCACAGACGGTTCATTCCCGTCGTGTATTCCTTCAGCAGATTTTCAACTGGCGTCTGAGCACGTGAGACACTTGATAAATGCCTCAAATTCCATTAGTGACACAGTGATAACATCTTTGAACTCATCTTGGTTTGGTTCTTTCACGTTATTCATCAACATTCTAATAGCAAAATAAATGTAAATACTGCCTGATGATGCTGGTAAAAACAACAATAGAATTGAGGAGTTAATTAAAATGGAAAAAAGTTATCTGGGGAAGGACCTATCTGGGACTTCTTGTTTTGAGATCTGTGCACTGACCATTCCTTTCTCTGCCCGTTTCCTCTCACTGGGACTGCCTTCAGCCATGCACACTGCTCCATTAATCAACTGCCCTTAGGAAGCCGACATGAAAACACCTTTCTTCTGGTCCAGAATTACTGAGGTATCCTAAAAGCACGTTAAAATATAAGAAAAAAGGCACAAAGTCCTCATGTCTTTGTATTTCACAAAAAATTGAAGAAAACCACAAAGACAGCAAATCATTTCTGGACCTAGCCAGCAGGCAAAAACTTGTTATTTCAAGTCATTTTTCAAAATAAATCAATTTCAGGGACTAAACTTGCTCTGCTTGTTCACTGTGTACTGGCCAGAGATTACGGGCACGCTCAGGTTTGCTGGAGTAGCTGCACAACCATGTCCTGGTAAAGGGCAGAACTGACACACACCTGGGGCTCAGGGCGTTTGGCGACAGAGGCGAGCAGCCGAGTTTGGTAATTATCACCCCTCCAGCGGGAATCTGTGTCCCGACACTGATAATCACAAACTTGACCTCACAAAGCCTCTTCTCTCTCCAAGTTCTCTCGCACTGAAAGAACACTTCCCTCCTTCTCAGCCGGGCAGGGATGAATAGTGGGGGGCTCTGGGGGCGAGCGGGGTGTCCGGGTGTTTGATCTTTGTCTGTGAAAAGCTCCGCGCAGCGTGCAAGCCACAAGTTGTTATTGTGTGATGGAGGCACGGGGCTGTACGCGGCGCAGCGCAGAGCCCGGCCGGCGGCACGCTGGCTGCAGAGCTGCAGCACAAGGAGAGGCTCACTTAGAAACACAGACACGTAAGCGAGGCAGAAACCCCACCTCCCCGTGATTGTCTGAGAGCGATCGAATGGGCAGAAATGCCACAGATAGACGCACTCCTCCCAGCATAATTGTCACTATCACAGCTGTGGTGGAGAGAGGGGGAGGAGAGCGGATGATGCAAGGAGCTTGGCATCACGCTCAGCAATCGCTAGACTGCTCCCTTTCGTAAGAGGCGAGGAAGCGCTGGAATCCACCCGAGACAGCCCAGCTCTGCACATCGTCACCGTCCCCGGGCAGGGCTGGGACTGCGGAGCCAGCAGTGACACTCTGCATCTGCATCTGCTGCGTGGCCCCCGGCCGCTCGCAGCCTTCCCACCCTCCCCGCCCAGGGTTCATCCAGCAGCTACAGGACTCACAGAATCACAGAATCACAGAATCACAGAATGTTAGGGATTGGAAGGGACCTCGAAAGATCATCTAGTCCAATCCCCCTGCCGGAGCAGGAACACCTAGATCAGATCGCACAGGAACGCATCCAGGCGGGCTTTGAATGTCTCCAGGGAAGGAGACTCCACAACCTCTCTGGGCAGCCTGGTCCAGTGCTCTGTCACCCTCACTGGAAAGAAGTTTTTTCTCATATTCAAGTGGAACCTCCTATGTTCCAGCTTGAAACCATTGCCCCTTGTCCTATCACTGGATGTCACAGAGAAGAGCCTGGCTC
>WKFP01013908.1:80908-95787 GCA_011057875.1 Pterocles orientalis
CCAACAGGTCAGTACCCAACTTATACTGGAACCTGGTGTTGTTCTTGCCCAGATGCAAGACTCTACACTTGCTCTTGTTAAATTGCATTAAATTTTTCCCCGCCCAAATCTCCAGCCTGTCTAGGTCTCGCTGGATGGAAGCACAGCCTTCTGGCGTGTCAGCCACCCCTCCCAGTTTCGTATCATCAGCAAACTCACCCCAACAATCCCGCTCTTGGTCACTTATTTTCAGAGCTCATTACAAAGAGACATTAAATGGTCACAACGTCCCTAGCCTTAACCCTATCGAGTAGATAAAGTGGGTAATTAAGCATCGTTAGCTCCATTTTGCATCTATGGAAACTGGTGACAGAGGCTAACACAAGGTCACAGGGCTACCGGGCCAGCTCAGGATCGGCACACACCCGTTACCAGCCCCTTCATCCAAAGATGCTGGGATATTGCACTGATTTGAAGGAGTGATGCATCAGAACTGCCTTTCCTGTCTTACGACTGAGAAATCTAATAGAGGGAAGTATTACATGATTTAACGAAATCAAGTCATTGAGAGCTTGAAATGAGCACTGCTGGTTTTTATTTCGTCTGTCAGGTGAGATCACCACTATCTCTTTGAACAATCTCTGACTGATGTAGATAATTGTTCTTATATGCAGATCCGTGTACTAATATATAACAAAGCAGTCAGATGTGACAAATCTGATACCCTGCCTGTGGAACTTCATTATTTGTAGCTGCCTAGGTAGAACCACAAAGCCCTGACACTCCTTCTCCATCAAGAGATTTTCATTTGTGCTCACTGCAGCGACAGCTCGGAGATGTTGGACAAGCCTCTCCCCCGAGAGCACCTTCCCTGAGTGCCCGCGAGTCACGGGAGACGTGGTTCGAACCCTTCAGGCTATATATAGCTCTGTTCCTATAAACTATTATCTCACTTTTGGCCAGGCGGCTTGCTTCATTCAAAAGTGTTTATCTTGCCCTAACTGCCAGCCTAAAGGTGGAATGCTATTTTCAGACTATGAGAGAGGCCCACAGAGAGATGAATTTTTAAATACTGCCCTTTCCTGATGTTTTTTTAAGACTTACGCAAGATGCTACAAACTGAAGACCTCTATTTATTGAAAATAGGTGTATAAAACTGACAGATTTTCTCTGCTGACATGCGTCAACCTGATTTCTAGGGAGTGGAAAAGACTTCAAACATTTTTAATTTTTGGCTTCACTCCCATGGCAGACCAGTGAGGCTTCATCAGGCGTCTTGTCTCCCAAATCCTGATTGTCTTCCAAAGCTTTCTTAGGAAACGCATTATTATAGCCCCATAATGACAACAAACCCTCAATTTCACACTTCCGTTTAAACCTGTGGAAAATCTGTGACAGATTCAAAGGGTGGGAGAAGTAGACCCCCTGAGTCATGTGTATGCAATAAAAAGCATCATACAAAATCCACTGAAGTGAAAAAGCCTTTACAGGACAATTGCCTTTATTAAATGGGAAATAGTATGAAAACCAGAGTTCGAAAACTGTCCTTCTATCTAAAATTCTTGAGGAGGACTGAGCAGAGGATCACTTCTTGCCAAGCAATTCAGGTACGATCAGGTGAGATCAGCCTGTGCCACGATACCCAGACACGGGCTAGCACTCCCGAGATCGGGTTAGTACCCAACGCAGTTCAGAAATTAAACGAACCGGGTAGTTTCCTTCTAGTATGGACAGACCCACCACTTACCGTGTGCCACACTGGAGACATCCAAAAGATTTAGACAGCTTTATTTCTTAAAAAATCCCTCACACCAACCAACCAAAACAACTCAAAGTGAAGACTCGTAAAAATCAAGCTTTCTAGAAAGACGAAAGGCAGCTGGACCTGCCATGGGGACGGTGCTGGTGGTACGGCGCTGCTCCCTCTGCCTGTGTCATCGCTGCCTCTCTGCTTGGCTCCGACCCAGTGTCACCGTTAATTGGATGCGGAGCGATGGAGCTGGCCACCTGGCACTCTGTCTGCTCCGAGCCGATCATCCACTCGCTCGGCAGGCTGCGTGGGGAACTGGCCACCTGGCTAATGCGAGGGCTACAGCATCTCTGCCGAGATGATTGCCAGCCTGCTAAGATTTTTTTTTATTGTGGATACTGGCAGTAACTTCTCTCTTCTGCTGTATCCATCTTTCTCATCACAACCTGTACGCTCACAAAGACACACCCAGCTCACGACCCTCTCCTCTCTCTACTATCCTGTCTGCTACGACGGACAAAGACAGGCTCCTGACTTAATTGCTAAATGAGAATAAAATGAGCTTCTCACCTTCTCCTTCAATTTCTTTAAATTATTCCGAGCTCCCTACCCCCACTCCACCCTGTCTTGCTTCTCACCATCATTCTCAACACTCCAGATTAAAATTTGTATTCACTGATGAGTTTCGCAGCAATTTCTGAATGGTGTAGTTTGTTGCATATTTTTTAATTGTAAAAATACTGATAAAATTTAAGAATAACAACAGAACAAAGAACTGGACAAGAATAATGTGAAACCAGATTCATGCCTGAAGGCTAGATTTTGCACTTGCCTTGCACCCTCTTTTATTATTAACACTTGCAAAACCTTAGTGAGAAAGGCCACAATCTTGATTTGATTTTTTTACATTCATTTTGCACATATATAAATTACTCCACAAGGAGCAAGGTGATGGAAAATGAAGAATGAAATGCCCAAAAACACACCAGTAAAGAATTCTAGAGTACTGTCAGCATCAGACAGTGAAACATCCTAAGCTATGTTATGAAAATTAATTTTATTACTTCAAGATCTTAAAGAAAAAAGTATTACAAGCACTGAAATGTTCTACCTGATTTCAAATGTACTACGACGAGGTTCCACAATGGTTTTACGCTGGTCCTGGGATATAGTGAGTAGCTAATGTCAAGCTCTTACACCCATTAAGAATGATCTGAAAATAATGTACTTTGTTAATTGCAATCATTGTACAAAAATTAGATCACTGATTGGAAGAGGGCTCTATTCGCTCCCGGTGTGACTTCATTAATTTAATCCAAAGATTCATCTGCACTTAAAGGGCCTGCTTCAGGTGACTCTAACGGGGCACTTTCCATAGGCTTGAAGAACTGGATCAGCTGAAGAAGAGGTAAGGTCTCCAGGGGGTGGATCTTCCGAATTCTTAAAGTTTAACTGAAGCTAATAAAAACATTTTAATTTATCCAAGGGGAGATTATGGAACTTGTTTTTCTCTTTTCATTGTATATTTGCTATAAGTACCGTAGTTCTAACATCCCAGTTTAACCCAGTATAGCTTGGCACTGGTGCTGAGAGAAGCAGCCACAGGCTCCTTCCTCCATCCATTTCTACACCGATACAGACCTTTTGTCTGTCCCAGCCACAGTTTTCATGCAGCCACATGATGAAACACATCATGAAACTGATCCAGGTAAAAACTACGGTGACTGTTCACTCTTGGTTATATTTTTCTTAGATTGTTCTGCCGTCCATTCATCACACAAAGAGATAGAACAGTATAGGGACAGAAAGATGAGTTTGGCAACTGCAGAAGGATCACTTCTAGCTGCAAGTGCTGTCTTAGAGCAGTCAACATTGACTGTGAAACCACAAGATGAACAGCTCACCTCCAGTAACTGCAGCACCAAGGAAGTGTTTGCAGGATTCGTTTAGCAGCAAAAACATGTTACGAGCTGAAAATATGCACTGAAAAATGGCAAAGTGATATTATATTGAAGGAGCAGATGTGGTTAATCCTGAAGAAGTCTCTTTATATGAAATACTTCTGTTCAGTTTTCTAAATCTGCAGGGTAAATTCAGCTCAAGCTTTTAGCAATATTATAAACATGAAGGTACATATCTATACTGTATTATTTACATGCACATATATACTGTGTCTATGTCTAATAATATATTAATAGACACATAAATTTGCATTAATAAGTTATTAGAACTTTACACTTTGTGGTCCAAGATAAAAATATTAGAAAAGAAAGGAAAGGAAAGAAGATGGTCAGGCAAATTCTCCAGTGATCTGTCACTTGGTCTCCCTTTTATTTCCCTCCTGCATGTTGTTTCAGAGTGTTAGTGCCCTGAGCAACACAACAGCAGAGACAAAATTTCATGTTTTCATTCAAAGTGCTGGTGCCTTTTTAGAAGTACAACAGCTATGTGCTTCCATGTCTCTGAACTTTCCTGGAATTAACCTACTTATCTTTTGTAGCCTTTTTTTTCTTTCCAATTTTCATAATAGCCCTGCAATTATAGGAAGAGTATCTCTCTACAGTCTAAAGGTGGAAGAAAGTATTTTAGATACTCATTAAGACAGAAATGAATGTTAAACTAACCAAGTTGCTGTCTTCATATCATTTTTAACTGTTTTTCAGCTTGACAACTGATTTTCCTGCATCAACACTGAAAGAGGTTTCAGGAACCTCTTACTGCTTTTTAGAGAGCCCTTATCAGCATGAGCACCACCTCTGACTACCTTTGAACTGCATTTATTCTCCTTTACCCGGTGAGCCTCTACCAATAAAATCACTGCCAATCCTCCTAAGAATTTATAGGTGAGTCAGGAACCCACAGACCAAACCACAGACATCACGAGCCACTAGAAGAACTTCCCTGTCCTTCAGACGCCTCCTCCCCTTTGCAATCACCATGCCAGACGCCTCTTAGGTCACACCAGTGCTCTCTGGGACAGTGGGGACAAAAAGGCATTGCAGTACACTTGGCTTGCAGTGTTCCTGCTGACTGCTCTGCATTGCCATCATCTTCACGTCGTACTGGTGTCTGCTCCTGGTAACAGAGCCCTCGCTGCTCAGGGTTTACATTAAAGAGGCTCCTGCTCACTCATTTGACCCCACTTCTCCATCCTGGCTTTACAGCCGCATGTAACCTCACTTTGCTCCCCTTGATGTCTCACAGCTGACACAGACATTGGACTACCAATATTAAAAAAAAAATAAAAAAAATCCAGTGATTTTAGCTGGCTTCCAGTTTCAGGTGTCTAGATGTCAGGCTACAGGATGCTCTCTTGTCTCTCTGACTCTGCATCAGAGCTTGAACTACCAAGTTATTAGGTAGCAGCTCACCGGCACAGAGCTCCTTCCAGCGCACTCAGCCAGCTCAGCTCTTTCTGATCCGAGAGCGCTCTCCATTCTCCCGACTGCTGATGCGTCCCATCAGCAAGGACCCACATTAGTTTTCAATCTTCAGCTGGTAAAGGGCTGCTGAACAAGTAAGATTGCCATTTCCAAGCGTGGCATTTAGCACTGCTGGTGGTTTATTTCGCTCATCTTAGGTGTCAGTGGAATACCTGTTGCTCTTCGCTAACGGGCTTTGAAAACTTCCAGCTGTGGACCAGGATGATGGAAATTACGGGGCAAGGGATTTATTACACAGCCTTAGCATCTTAGTAAAGCGTGTGGCCCTCTTTCTGATATTTAGCTGTCACTGCTACTGCTGTCCCACGCTGGGCTGAGTGCTGCTGAGCAACTTGCAAAAGCCGATGAGTTGTCCTTAGTACCTCACCAGTGCCCCTCTGCTCCTCTTCAGCGCTCAGGACCAACACCGCAGTCATTGCTTGGTTCTGGCACCCACTGCAGTGACGGATCAGCAGCCTGCAAGCAACCGAATTTTAGTTCCCCGTAAAAGATTGTTTTTCTTTAGCTGGTCTGGCAGGCCAAGAATAGCTCTGTGCGCTCTCATACATACAGTATTGTAAGTAATGACAGATAATGCTATCAAGGTCTTTTCCTAGAATATAGGGATTAACTCACCTCATTAAAATGTACACATTCTGAATAGCATAATGCAGCACTACTTCAGGACAACTGTTTAAGCCAGACAAAAGATATTATGTCCTGTGAGAACTGGGATGATCTCTAGCTGTCCTCTTACTTCCCTGTATTCAGATTTTTTATAATCTTTTTAGATTAGTACATAGATATCATAGCGCCGAGCACTTTCAAAAACCTAAAATAGACTACATTAGCTTAAATTTCTAGGTAGTAAAGAAAGTCGAGAGGAGAGAAACATAATTAACTTGGAGCATGGAAAGATTCCCTTGTGGGAAAAACACCCTGAACTAAAAAAAATAGTTTGTATGAGATACCTGACAGTGAACACAGAGAATCTGGCAGGTTGTGCACTCTGAAGACCGATGTCTTAGGTTGAAGGTGGAAAGGTTTTTGTTTTATTTTCCCTAGAGCATTTGTTCTTAGACATTTAAAACCTATCTGATTTTTTTTATATTAAAATGTAATCATCACACTTTTCAGTGCCTGCTCCTCTTCTGGCAAGGAAATTAAAATAAAAGCTGTGTTGCTGGAATTGCCTACAGATATTTCTCTACAGTCAGAGAATGCTTCTGAAAGCTATGCTGGCCCATGGAGCCCAGTTCTGCTCACGTGAAAATAAAGGTGAAAGTATTCAGAGCATCGGTAGATGGAGAAGGAAGGAAATGGAGAAAGCAGACCAGGCCCTCCAAAAACCAAACCACTTTTCCCAAATGATCCAGGTTTTTTTCCTCATAACTTGCTTTTTCTTTTCAACTCACTGAAGTAACTCTCAGCAGTTCCTTCTGAACAAATCCTTAAAAAAGGCAAATTGTTTGTTTGTTTGTTTTTGAAAAATTCCGGAGTAGCTCTGTAAATACAACATTTCAGAAGACTACTACAGATTAGATGTGTCATAGTTTATATCAATAAATCTTCTGCTTTATCAACATGTCAGAAACCTTTGGAGATATTTCGTATTGTCTTGTATCATAAAATGACAAAAATGTTCAAATCTAGTATATCCTTCACTGAGCCCGCTTAATAATGAAAAAGCTGCCATACAAGATAAAGAAGCGACTACAGATAACACAATGAAGCCTGAAAATGGGGACAGGGAAAACTCCCCAGGCCAAATGCAAGTCTACTGGGATTCTGTAAATGAACCAAAGAGGAGCTCATTCCCTTTTTTTTTAAGAATTAGTAGATCAGTCTCAACTAGAAATTCTTCTCAATTCCAAATAAGCATTGTCACTATTTGTTAACACAATTTCTAACCAAGGATGTCATCATGCATTAAAATGGCAACAAACTGAAGCTCACAACTGTAATTTTTATAATTCCAGTCTCGCATCTTGTTCCCAGTTAAAGCTGTGTATCATTACTGGATAAGCTGGAAGGAGTACTGATGTAAAATAAAGGGTAAACACTCTGAAACTCATGTCGTGTCATCTGCTGAGACCACTCTGTCCCATGTCTCTTTCAGCCATACAGTAATTTACTGAATTATGGAACTATTCAATGAAACATTCTATTACCTAACAATTGTCTTATTTTAGTGCAGCTCTAACTGAAACCAGCGGAAGTCTTGCCTGCAAAATGTTATGTCATGGTTGGACGGTAATTTTTTACCTGCAGGTAAAGTTCTACTCCCTTTTCTCATAGAGAGCTCTTAAAACCATAGAACTCGGTCTTTCTAATTTTTTTAGGCAACACACATTACTTTAATGACATTTGCTTACAGTTTCCTATTTGGAATGAATAGAGAAAATACAGTAGAGAGTCAGGGACAATTCATCCTTTCCAAAGCATTTTTAATTAAGCGTGCTTTCTAACATGGCCAGAAAAATGTCATATCCTGAAATTTATCTTATTTAATAATATATATCAACATAAAAAGGTCACTGCAGGCACTAAACTATGCTTAGAACAAATAACAGAAGGATACCCAAGGTCTGAGAAAGCACCTCAGCCAGTAGTGGGAATGCAGATTAACTTTCTGCTATGAACATTACAGACCCATTAGGGGATTAATTCCATCACAGTCATCCAGAGCTTTACCACTGGTTTTGAAAGAGATTTTTTTCCAACACTTGTTAATATTATTTTTGTGGTGGCATTTATTGAAGCATAAATATAAACAAAGTTCAAAAACATTAATTACTAATGCATTTTAAATGTTTTAAGAAGTATTCAAAAGAGGTTAAATGATTTGCCCAAAAGAGGAATTACTGAGAGAACAAAGGACAGGACAACATCACAGCATATCAGTGCTAATAATTTGTAACTTTTCCAAAACTGAACAGATGTTCCTTTCTGTCATTTTCCCCACTATTCAGAATTATCGTTTCAGCTAGAAGGGACTAATTAAAGAAATATATGTATTCACGTACTACAGAACGAATCATTTTACTGCTTCCGTCAGTTACAGTTTTCAATGCTGAACTTACACATGGGTGGTGGTGTAGCATCCCAAGAGCAACAGCAAGCACTCTCCCCCACTGCCTTCTTTCTGTGTATCTGCTGTCTGACAGAAGTTTTCAATCTCAGATTTTTTTCTTCCATTTACAATTTTCAGTACATTTACGAGAAAATACCTACTGCAACAGGTAATGTCTCTAAGTGGTCCTTCTTCACAGTCCATTTCAGATAACGTAACATTAATTATCGCTGTTGTCCAGAGGAAAAACAGTGGCGAAAGGGCTCGCTAAGGTTACTGCTTCCTTACGAGACTATGAAGAACAGCCAGATCCCACTAAAGTGTTTCATTACCAGCTAGCACAATACTGAATCACAGCACAACTAACAAGTATAATTGCATTCAGAAAGTTTCATTTCAAGAACCTGTCAAACATATAATTTGATTAGGGTGTGTGAGTATCTGCGCACAGGTTCTTCATGACACATTCTTACGTACGTGAATCACAAGGCACGACGAGCCACCTACCTGCTTGCAGTCGGGGAACAGATTGTCAGTTTATTAAAGCCGGGAACAGGTTTATTAGTTAAACAGATTGTACATTAGGAAAGGAGTATTAATTTTGCCTTTAAGAGCTAAGTATTTCTGTTCAGGATTATATTTTTGTTTAGAAAACATGTAAGATTAAAAACCATCTTACAAGCAGCTACTGACCAGGCTTCCGGCATACCTTAGCCTGTACGTTAGAAACATCCTCTGTTAGCTCGTTAATAACTTCAGCTGCAAAGTCCATCATCCTTCTGGAGAAGCAGCAACTCAATCTTCAAGCCAGCTCAGCTCTCTGCTGCACCTGACCAGAACAATAAGATGTTATGTCAACGAGACAGGCAATGATCACAAGGCCAGTGACTGTGGAGACCCACCACAAGTTACAGCTCCTACACAGCCTCTCCCATTTCCCACATCTGTCATGGAAACGACATCACAAATAACGTGTCTCTAATTTTCATGGATTAACTAACGAAAGATACTCACAGAGCTGCACTCAGGATGCTGCAGCATCCTCGGGGCACAGGTCATATTTCCCTACTGTGTTCAGTATTTTGAGCAACACATTTCTGCTGTAAAAGCAGAACCTTAAATCTCTTCTGGTGATTCTGCGCTAACAAACTAGTACATATGGCTGAAAATGATTTAGAGGAAAGAAACTCTTAACTCAGAAGCAAATTCCAAATTTCTATGTGTTATATATAAACAACCAAATTATAAAAGCACGAAAAACAACACGATAACATCTTTTAATATTATGTTCAGCGCAATGAAGCTGCCCTTTGCTGTATGACGATTATATAAAATGCAAACAATGTCATTTAGCATTGCCGGCAGTGCTTTCTTATTCCAAGTGAAAAGGAATACAGTGAAAGGAATTTAGAAGGGGGGTGGATAGTGTCAGCAGTAACAACATACGTGATTACATATTACTATAATAAGCAATGGAATTTAAAGAATTTAAAAAGCAACATATTTACTTTGGCTTTAACTATGTTTTTGACTCAGCAGCAATTCCATTGATACACTTGGCAGAAAAGTTTATCTCAGTCTTTTTAAAAAACATAAAGCCATGAGGAGAAATGCTGTGACCAAAGGTAAACACTTCAATACAAAATGGGCCCTAAAAAACCCTCCAGAAGGCAGTTTAATCCAAATCTGGGATAACTCTGGATTAAGAATACGTTGATGTTAGTTTGTGCTCCCCTCCTCTAATACTACTGCCTCATGCTAATGTGCTTTGGACTCTTTTCCCCAGCCCTTATACTGACCAACTCTGATGATGTAGTTGCTGGTTTTACTTTGAGACACAAATTTGTGGAACAACCTTACATCCCTCCTCCTAACAACCTGTCCATTTGGTTTGTTTTGTTTCATTCTGAAGTGAGATGTCTAAAGGCGACAGGTGTGAATGGAGAAGCGATGCTGAGGTACAACAAAGGCTTGCACCTGGAGCACGTCAAACTTTGTTTAACTGCAGTTGCAACATCCCTGGAAACATATCGGTATGATTGATGATTTATCTGATCTACAATCTCTCCATGTGCACTTGCAGCAGTTTTTCATGCAAATCAGGTACTTATGCCCACAAATTGCTCTAGTTAGCTCCAGGAGCCTATGATGACCTAATCTGCATGTTCAGCTGTAGCACACCTCCACATTAGCACAAACACTGGGTGCATCTTTTGCATGCAAAAGGGCGTGCCCTATTACATTGGAAGGAGGATCTTTTATTATCTCTGCACTGTTTTACTGAACTTTTAATTGGGATGTACATGTTACTGGCATTCACTTTAACTCCTAAAAACATTTTGAAGATACAGGGAATAATTTGCTGAAAATATCAAATAAAAGTTTTAGAAATAAGCATATTCATCCTTTGAATAAGTGTAATTCTCCTATAGATTCTAAACATTTGGGAACAGAAAACATCTTCTTGTACAGGAATAAATACCTGCAATTAACACTTTCATGTGAAAAATTTTGTCAAGGTATGCAATATTTGTATTCACAGCACCACAACAAAGGATCCTTTCAAAATCTCACTGTACAGGGACAGAGGAGGTCGAGTGTGAGGCACAGCAGACACTGATCACACTAAAACGCAGAATGGCCAGCAGATAGATTGTGACTTAACGAGAGAGCCAGGCTTACAGCTGTCAGACAAATCTGAATTTCAACGGGGAACAATAAAGTCTATACAAGGTGTTCTGGCAGGGTACAGCCCATAAAAACAAAACTGATAAGCTGACAAAATGCTGCTTGTACCTGGACTTTCATCTTTTGGCTCCAGGAAAGCAGTTGCTGGACTAACACGTGAGTTTAAGGAAGGAACCATGTGAAAATAACAGCCGTAGAAATAGAGACTGTCGAATCAACGTCTAGAAAGATCACACGGTCCTTGCATTAACTATAACCTGTGCACTATGACCAGTTAAGGTGAAAACCAAAACGGCATAAATACAGGCATGTGAACTTCCAGTAGTAAAAACGGAAGAATTGCTGAAAATATCATTTTCACTTTCCTTAGAATAAATTTGAAAAGCGGTTCGCTTCAAAAAATTTTGCTCCAAAGGGTGAAGACTTTGCACAAGGCCAAGGTTCTCAATATTGAAACACATTAGAGACTGGGTTTGTTTATCTTCTCTTCTTTTTAATGCTGTTAAGGAGGTCGGGAGAGAGGGATACAGTTACTGATTGCCCTCTTCCTTATGTTGATAATATATAGCAAAGGCCACATGAGCACTGAAAGTAGGATTTCTAAAATCTGGACACATCAAAAAGGAATCTGAATGCTTGTGTGCTGTGCTTTGCATTCAGAACACATTTTCCCACACAGAGGTTGCAAAAAAAAATTTTTTTTCAATATCTTCCCAAGTGATGTTAGAAAATATACAATGGCAGAAACTTTAGTGTGTACTTCCATCTATAAAAACAATAAAGCGGATGATTTTGCAGTTTTAGAGGCGAGTCTTGCCTGAGCCACAGGGAAGTCACTAGTTACTAGTGAACAAAAAGATGGGAAGATTCTTACTGCTTGTGATTTATTCCAGCGACAGGGTTAATGACACAGGTAGACATGCCCACTGACTCATTAAATTGAACGGCAAGACACAGCTAGAAGTCAATTTTCTTTTGGTATGTGCTTAGGCACCTAGTTACAACAGTATTTGTGTCACCACAATTTATTCCCAACCTAAAACTGAGTTGGTCTTTCAGTTCAAATCTGTGAAGGCATTCTCGTGCAACTTTTTATCCCCCACAGCTCCGCAGCAGTAACAGCCCATCTCTTTTGTAGGTCAGGCACCGCGATGGCCTCGCAACATGTAAATGAGTTGATTACAGTGGCGCAGTCGCTACGAATGTTTTGTTACACAAATATGTACCCACAAAGAATATTAATGACAACTTTCATTCATAGGCAGCATATGAATTATCAATGAATGAGGTTTTCAGTGCTTAGCACAAACCTTTTAGCAAGGTTTGATGTAACGTTTTCCAATACGTTATCTCCAGCGTAATCACTATCACTGTGTGTGCCACCGAAGGAGCCTGGCTCACTCTGAAGCACGGCTGTGCAAGTTGTAAACATCTACTTTAGGAATATCCTGAAGAAAAATCTGAAGTTGGAATCAGGAGCTACGTAATTTGGATCTGCACATCCCTGCTGGGGCGGAGGGTAGGTGTGTTCTATTACCAAGGTACGCTGTGCCCATCAAGGAAGCTATCAAGAAAAACAAGCTCTGAGACTCCTCATAGTTCAGCTGTGCTGGGAGCTGGGTTCATACTCAGAATTTGTCCTGGATGCATTTGCAGTTGTGCTTTGTGTGCTGGGTTTAAATAGCCCTCTCTTGTGTACTGCTACATAAAACAAACATAGAACATAAACAGAAAAGTGACCGACCACAGCCACAGCACAGCAGTGAAGCTGGCAGAAAGCACTGTCAAGTGCCCTTGGTACACAATAGGAGATTCATCACAAGAAATTTTAGATAGTAGGAATCTCAGTTGCTACTTGCAACAGAAAAAGATAAAACGATACCGTTTTGATTATGAAATTCTCAGTGTTCCTTTAAGTTTCTTAAAGTTTTTGCTATAGAGATAGTTTTCCATGTGGAAGTACTTATTTCCCCAAGTCAGCATTTCAAACAACTTTATGGCCCGTTGTATTGTGCTGTTACACGTTCCAGCATTAGAGGTGACTTTGGTCACCCATCTTTGATAGTGACACATGTAACCGCTCCCTGTAACAGCAGGGCTCCTTCTGGTTCACATCTGTATTTCCTGCGGTCAAGCAGTTAACATTGGCTGGGTCCGCTGCCGGCTCATCTCTGTCATTTACCAAACAGAATATTTTGCAAAGTACCTGGGTAAAGTCTGCTGTCACTGATACTCGGAAAAACCACTGAAGACCATAAGGATTGCAAAATCAAAAACTGAGGGGAGAATTTGGCTTCTGATGTACACAGCAGCTTGACTACATTCGCCAAACGGCAACTGGGGGAGAAGACAGCCTGTTTCTCCAGGACTCTGTACTCTCTTGTGAGCATGTGGATTAAATTACCAGTGGTCTGTGCTTTAATTTACCACTAGGAACACCAATATATTAAATTGAGGATATTCTGAGATTTAGCTAAGTGGGGTTTGTAGAAGATTATGAAAACATTCAAGTGTAAAGCATGATGTTTTTCATACTGATACTCTAAATGTGCACTAGCAAGACGCATGGGGACACGCCAAGCTCCTGGATCTCCAGCAACAGAGGCAACGGTCACAACTGAGATGCCCGCTTCTTTCAAATCTAGCAACAGGTCTGCAGGGCAAGGTTACTCACTAAAAACAGTGCTGTCTCAGGAGCAGACTCCACATGAGCCAGAACATGCCACAGCACTGTATCTGTGCGGCGGGACCAACTGCACCAGCCCGTGGAGAGGAGCAGCACGACTCCAGTTGAGGACTTTTCTCAGCAGTTGCAGCAGCATGGTTAGCACAGAGCTGGTGCCAGCTCCTGACAGCCACCCAGCGCAGGAAGCCGTGCCGCAGGGCCCAGCTCGCTGCTCTCATCGCTTCACACGGCACCGGGGCAGATGTTGTGTGTTTGATGCCGTGCAAGCACCACTGATGTGGACAGCCCGGGAAGGACTCTCCAAGCCACACCACACAGATAATCATTTAGATTTACTCAGCCTTTTTTGCCCTTCCTAGCCTCTCCAGTGGTACTAGTCTTTTCACACGTACTTGTATCTTTTTTTTTTGCTGTTCACAGACATCGCTCACGCAGCTTTACCACCAATTAACCCACTGGTAAGGAGACGGACGCACTACTCGCGATGGCGGCGTGTGTCTGGCAGGGAAGCAGGCTGCCACAACGGCCGCTGTGAGGAGCGCAGCCGCCTGGGAAGGGACACATCCGAGGGGCCACAAAACCTGAAAGCAGAGGAGGGCAGAGGGAGGGCCCGGGGGGAGGCAGGGCCGGCGCCGGTGTGCCCGGGCCTGGTGCCGGTGTCCCCTGGCCTGTCACCGGGGCGGGCGGTCCCCTCAGGCCGCAGCGGGCCGCGCGCGGGGCATGCCGGGAGGCGAGCGGCGCGGTGCACGCCGGGACACGCACCCTGCGCCTCAGCCTCCCAAGATGGCGTCCGGCGGCTGTCCCCGCCCCCGCCCCGCACATGCGCAGTGGCCCGGCGGGCCGCGCCGCTCCCTCCCTCCCTCCTGGCGGCCGGGGCGCCACTGACAGAGCGCGGAGCGCAGCGGTGCGAGCGCCGAGCGCCTCCGGGACCCCCCGGCCCCCTCCTCCGCCGCACCGGTGAATGGGAGAGGCGGGCGGCGCCGGCCCCACGGAGCAGAGCGAAGCGGCGGCGCTGGCGGCGGCTCGGGTAAGGCCGGGGCCGCGCCTCCCCTCCTCCCTCCCTCCCCGCCGGCCTCCCTTCTCCCGGCCGCCGTCGCCCCCCGCGGGAGGCCGTCCCGGGCGGCGGTGGGGCCCGGCGGGCCGTGCGGCTCTGCTCTCCTCTCCTGTCCCCCCTCCTCTCTCCTCCTCGGCTGCTCCCCGCCCTCCGCTCGCTCTCCTGCCCCCTCCCTCCTTCTCTCCAGCTCGCTCTCAAAATGGCGGCCGCGCCCGTTGGTGAGGAGG
>WKFP01013908.1:95807-129121 GCA_011057875.1 Pterocles orientalis
GGGAGCGGGGGGGGGTGAGCCCCTGCGGTGGGCTGCGGCCCGCCCGGCCTTCGTGTGCTCCCCCCGCTCTGGGCCGCTTCGCTTCTTCTGGTGACTTAGCAAGATACCGGGGAGGAGGCGATGGGCCAGGCACAAATAATCATTAAAAAAAAAAAAATAAAATAGTCCGGGGCGAGGATGCCGGTGTGCGTGTGGCGGGGAGGACACCCCGCATCCCTTCCCGCCCCCCTCCCGAGGGTTGCCCCCTGTCCCCGTCCTCTCCGAGGGCAGGGCCGGCGTGGCCCAGATCTGCGGAGTCGGCCGCAGCACGGCAAACAAAACGAGGATTGATAATACCGGGGAAGGGAGCAGGTGTTGTTTGAAGAATTTGTTTCCCATCCAGCCCGTTTTCCTGCGGTGATCCAGCAGGGAAAGCGTTGATAGGAGGCGGCTCAGACCTTCAGAACCAGCTGCAGCAAAAACGGGGGAGGGAGGTCTAATCTCCTTCTTGGGGTCATATCGCTGCCTGGCTGTCTGCAGCCACCGGCTTTCCTTGAAAACCTTTTAATAGCAACCGAGGTTGCTCAAATGCTCTGTTTGTTGTTATTGTTGAGGTTTTGTTTCAGCAGGAGGTTATATGCAGGCAGGGATTTTGATGGAAGTTGGGGGGTGGGAGTGGTGCCTCCCTGGAAAAGTTTAGGGTTTACTCCGTTCTGTGGGTGTGAGATTTTTTTTTTGTTTTGTTTAAGGTGGATGCAATTAAACTTGACCTTTAATACCAATAATAATGTGACACCTTTCCTTTCTTTGCCATAGTATCGCTGGTGTAATTTCTGCGCTGATAGTACTGCAGCAGAGGGCTTGGTTGTTGCAGGTCAAATCAATTCGTAATGAATTACCTAGCGAGGGGCTGGTGGAAGGTTAATCCAAGCTATATTAAAAAATCTTTAATAAAAAACACTGCTTTACAGTGAAGAAATATTTGGGCGTGTTGACCTGGTTGAATTATGTATTTATGTGGAGATTCTTCTCAGTGTATGTTCCTATGACAGTATTGTTTATATAGGATTAGGAGAAGGGGGTTAAAGAACCTGTGTTCGGTGATGATAATTTCGTGAATGATTGTGCAGCATTCGACTGGTTTTTGGAAGAGGGAGGGTCTGCTATCAAAATGTTATTTGCCCTTAGAGCGATTTTTATTAAATAGGAAAATTGTTAAGAACTAAACAAAGAAAATATTTTTAAACGAAAAGATTTATTGTAAATTTCTAGCTTGTTCTCAGGGATCTCATTTTAGTGTGTTTCTTTTGATATTACCATGTTTATGGATGCTGTGTGCAGCCATTGAGCAGAGAAGAGACTGGGTGGAGTAAGGAGGCAAAGCTGCGAAATGGCTAGATTACCCTTTCATAGCTTTTTTTTTTTCCCTTTGCTTGCGTTTTGCTGGGGTGGAGGAATACTAATTGCCGTAACAATGAAGTCTCTTCTTTAGGGAAGAATCTAATAGTGCAGGAACCTTCTGAAATGAAACAAATCTCGCATTCTGTTTTGAGGCTTATTTTTCTGCAGGGTGGATCTTGATTTGTCTGACAGTGAGAAGTGACCAGTCACCGTTGCAAAGCCAGAATTTTTTTTGTCTGATAGATGTTTCAATTTATCAACTTAGATATTCACTTGTTGAATTTATTTTATTTACACTTTAAATAAGAATTATAATTTTTGTGCAAGTATTTCACACACGATTCTCTGAAATACAGAAAATCCCCTGCATCGTTGCTTAGCGCTGTTATTTGTTCTTGTAACTTAGTGGTTAGAGGGGTTATGGGTGGACACACAAGAAAAGACAATCCCTGCTTTCTCTGGTGCCTGCAGTAGACTAACTCCTGTTAGTGTACGGACTTCATTGCATTGCCCCTCTTCGTGTGAGTTCATATAAAATAACATCTCAGGATTTTTTGGAAGCCCCTTTGAACAGTGTGGCTCTGTGAGAGCGGTACTGTACCACTCGAGCACTGCTGGGTCGTGGGGGTAGTGCTGATGCTCACACCTAAAGTTGTGTAGGAAAGGGCTCAGAACAAAGGATTTGGGGAATACAATAGGGATCAGATGAAGCACCTGAGAGAGGCTGCCTGTGGAAGCGCTCTCCTGTTCCAGATGTGACTCATGCCGTTCCCACCTGGATTTGGTGTTGATAGAGCAAGCACAACACAACATGAGTGATTCTGAAGCAGGCCAAGGTTTTGCTTTTTCTTTGATCTTTTTCTTTGATCTGTCTCAGTTCTGGAGTCCAGTTTTTGGTGGTAGATGGCTACTGATGAGCCTGTGTTTGGTTTTAATTTGTCCAAAATTAAATTAAAGGGTGGTGGTTTTTTATAAGAGAGAGTTCGTTCACTTCCAGGAGATGGTACAAGATTCAGTGGATGTGTTCACCAAGTGCCAGGGTCTAAAAATGAGTCCAGGATCAGAGCAATGCAGAATCCAGTAAAACACTTTCCTCTTTATAACTTTGCTTGATTTTTGTCCTTGAAATGGTGGCAGTTACTCTCTGTATGGGAGTAACTGGTTAATTTCTCTTCTACAAAAGAAGGCGTGAGTACTCACCTTTATGACTGTATGTGAGGTCTGTCTTGCCTGTACTGCTGACTCCTCCGCCTGTACTGTTTCCTATGCTCCACCCAGCCTTCAGTGCTCAGTTTGTGTTCTTCGGCTGCTCTCAACCTTTTTGTCTGTCCAGCTTGCTGTCAATGGGACACCTATTGAGTTAACATCTGTTGGCTGCCTTGCCCAACACTCCAACCTTATCTTTCTTCAAGAACTCTCTAACCAGCTTCCATCAGCGCTAATTATAATGTGTTTGTATCCTCTTGTAAAATATTCTGGGAAACAATACCTGGAAAACCCTTGCCTGTCTATAGCTCAGAAATATACTGTGTGTGTTTGTGACAAAGTTTATTTGCAACCCTCTGCTTCTGGTATTCATGATCCACGGGGGCTGGAATTACTGTAGTACCAAGGGGAGCAGCTTGTGAACAGTTTTGTTTCGGTCAGCTTTCCTCTACTTTTGTGAACTTCAGGCCTGTTTTCTGAACTAAAGGCAAAGACAGTGGGAGGGCTGCTGAAATGTCTGTGAATTGAAAACGAAGTACTTATTGGCCTGAAAATAAGAACTGCTTAGGCCTAAATTCAGGAAATCAAGAGGACAATAAAAATCAGTAATTATTATTAATAAATAATAATTTCAGATGTCCTATAGGATGTGGAGGAGTTTCCAGCCCATAACATGTAATTTGTGATGGTGATTGAAGATATTTCCCAAGGATCAGAGCCGTGTGTATTAATCAGAATGGTTCAGGGCTGCTTCTGTGAGGAAGGAGTAAGTTATGTGCTGTCTGTACATGCAGATCTGTTAATGAAGTTAGAACTGATCTCCCTTTCTCATTTTTATAAGAGCTTAAATATTATTGGCAGAACAACCTGTCTACTAAAAATGTTTGGTTGGTGAAGCCTTGCCTGGGCTGAGTGGCTTTCTGCGGAGATGCCTCCTTACCTGACCCAAGGGGAGCGGGGCTCCTGAGGTGGCTGTTGGGAGTGTAGGTGATGTTGCTTTCTCTGCTGTTCTGCCTGACGGAGTAGGTTACACCTCAATTTAATAAAGACGGGCATTTACCCTAAGACATAATCCTGACCTGTTTTCAAGTACATAAGTTATTTCTTCACAATTTTTACTGTGAATGCTGTCCGAGTTAGCAGGGTGCTCACATGGCCATCCTCTGCATGGCAGGCCTGTGCCGCGACGTGCCGGGGAGTGATTTGAGCTGCAGCCCTATTGTCAGCTTCATTGTGGTGCCCTGAGCTTAGCTTGAGTCAAATGTCTGCTTTTCTTGTGTTAGTTATTTTAGAACAATGCTTTTCCTCATTCCTGCCGTGTTTTGAGACCTGCTGATGAGTGTTGAATATTAGAAACATTTGAAAGAACTGTGATTTTTATCTGATCAATAATTTAGTTCTAGTTTTAATGTGGTGAACTTGCTAGGTCCTGCAGGTTGGCCCCAACAAATGTGTCTCTCAAACTTACATCTTATCTTAGCTGTTCAAAGAAGGACCTTTTCTGTAGACTCAATTGAGGCAGGACCTGGATGAGGCAATGCTTGTCTCATTCAGCACGTTTAAAAGTTTGGTCTTTTTTTTAACCTCATGCTCTCTTCAGGGGATTGGTTGGGTGGGACCTAGGCTATCTGGCTTTTAGTTTGCTGTCATGGAAGCCACCTATCACATCACTTCATGCTGGCATGTACTGCTAAGGAAATTTCAAAGAAAAATGTTACTGACAAAATAAGCGTATGGTGTAATCCATTTCATCAGTACTATAAACATACAGTCCTCTTCAAAGCAAATCGTGTGTGCACAGCGTTGATTGTCATACTAAGCAGTATCTGTGCGCTGATGCATGCATAGCTGTATGAAAAAAATCGACATTATGAATTCAAAGTACTTGTTCATACACTTAGAAGTACTTTTGCCATTTCCTCCTTACTGGTACTTCTGAGAGAGTCCAGCAGTTTGACTTGGCTGCTGGTGGACTCTTGGATAGGGGTGTGATTAAATAAATGTAATAAATACATCTTTGTGGTTGTGATTCTGTTGATTCTGGAAGATTTACTTGATACTTTTAACCAGTAACTAGTTGCTGCTGTCTTGAAAAGGTATTTCCAGTTACGGGACAGTCCACTGCGGTTGAGGTTTGTAGGTGGTGCTGCAGCAAATGCCTGTCCTGTAATTTTCTCAGATCTGTTGTTAAATAGGTCCCTGTTGAGTGAGTTTGCAGATATGCTTTTCTGAGACATTCTTGTTCTCCAGTGCCTGCTGGTGAGTCAGCTGGCGTAGCTCCTCTGATGCAGGGCTAAAGGTGACAGGTTTTATGGCATGATGCAGTACTAGTTTACATCTGAGATAGCACGGGCTGCCTTCGTGATTGAGATTACATACACCTTCCCTCTTGTGTCCATGTTAATTGTTCCTATTGTGCTCCACAACTCTTAAGTTCTTTTGGTTTAATTAGACGAATATCTTCACCGCCCCCCTCCTGCAGATTGCCTCTGCCTTGTTGTTCTGCACGGAGGTAGCTTAGTGCTAAAGCAAAGGTGTTAAGTTTATCCCTCCTTAAGACTAGAGGAAAATCAGTTAGAAACACCTAGCCGGTTTGCCTGTCGCTAAATGACTGTTTCTTCCCTAAAGGAATAATGGTGGCAGTTTGTCTTGTGCTGGAGTCACCTGTTTTTTGGGGGTGAGGAAAAAGACTGGCTAAACAATTAGGTTTATTTAAATGCTAGTGTCTTTACAGTGTATTAAGAGGATGATGTCATTAATGTGTGTATATGTATTTTGAAACAGATGGTGTCTATTAAATCAGTGATGGTAGAAGGTTTTGGTTCTCGCTCAGCTGGACTTGTAGGCAGCAAGCACAAACTCGGCTGGGGGAAGCTTCACAGAGGAGCTCCAGCTCTAGTGTTCATCTGCAGCAGACAGTGAGGATGGGTCAAGGAAATCCTTGTGAATAGCTAATACTGTTTCAACAAACCTGGAATTTGTCTTTTTCTTGGTTTTGTCCCACTAGTAGGGCTGGGATGAGTACTAATGATAATTTCCACAGTCACAAACGTATACATCAGCAAAATGAGAACTGAGCTGGTTGTGACCATAGTGCACTGCTGCCTGGTATCTGGTCTGTCTTGGCCCTGTTTTGTGCTCTCTGACATTGCTTCTGCATGGAAAGGTGTTTTCTGGTTCCGCAGTAACAGAAGTAATTCTGAGTTTGTCTTTTGCTCTCTTGGCTTAGGTGAGGGACATCCTTCAGGGAGAGCAGTTGCTCTCTGCAGCAGGAGAGTTCTTGCATGTGTGAGTAGATGGGTGACGCAGGGATTCTGAGGAGGGATGCTGGTAAAGTTGGGCAGAGGAAGGCAGGTATTGGGGACTGGTTCTCACAGCTTTGGATCTGCTGTAGAGGCAGTAGTGTAGTAGGTGAAGATGGGTCGTAAGAAAGATGAGACACCTTCTACGACAACCCTGATTTCATTACTGTTCCCTGTAATAGGGTAAGATTTATGTGTAAGTTATGATATTCTTTTTTCTTCCCCCCCCCTTGTCAAATGAAGCTATTTTCGGTCAACAAGCTTTGGAAGTGGCTAAAAGACTAACAGGATGCTCTCATGATTTGAAGAGTGGAAGTTCTGTCTTTATTTTTGTTCAGATACTTCTTTGTGGTTTTGACTTTCTGTTCTTAAAGCTCTAACATAGGTATTCTTCAAGTTTCCTTCCAAATGTTTCTTATATGTAACTTGAGTCAATTCACAATTTTTGTTAACATCTCATTTCCAATATAACAGGCAGTTTAATAATTGAAATATTTAAATTTGGGTATAGTCCTGTGACCTCCTTTATAGTTGTAAGTCTGCTACTTATTCCTTTGAGCCAGAAAAGTGAAGGGGGAAGAACTGAAAAGAATCAAGTTCAAATCCAGTGCATGACTGCTGACCAGCCGTTAGAAACTATTCTGAGTACACGTGCTCTTTTCTTGGTGGCTAAGAGAGCGTAGCTTAAATAGTGTTCTAGAACTGCTATCATAAAATGTGCCTGTACTGTTTGCCCTAGCAAAAATTATTTTGAAAAATATCTTGCTGAAGTCATCCAGATAAACCATGAAGTGAATTGCGTGTTTCTCTAAACAAGTTTAGAGTAGCAGCTTGTAATACTTTAGCCCACTGTAACGCTAATTCTCCTCCTTTCTCCCTTGGTCCCATTCTTCTACACCCCACCATATCTGACCAAAAAGTCGTTCAAGTTTCCAGTGAAGTTCAGTGAAAACCCCATGGGGGTTAATATGAGTTTAATTTTGTGAAAGAATTCCTTGCTATCGTATCACTATCACAACTACCTAAACAACAGTGTAGAGAGGTCTATGACCAAAAGTTTTCCATGCATTTCAAAGGTTTCTTTTCTTCTGCACCCTGTTTTTTTTTCCGGGTGGTTAATTTTTTGGTAGTTTACCTCCATTTTCACACAGAACAGGCAGGCTAGAAGGAGGATGTTTTCACTTTTTTCTTTCAAAGTCTACATGTAGATTAAGCTTCTCCCAGGTCAGAGCTCCAAGGCCCTGAAATGATAGTAGAGACTATGTGCGCGAGATGTTTCTCCCGAGAGTTAGTTGTTTCGTGCTTCTGTCAGAATTACAAAACCAAAGTGATAGGGGGAGGACGAATGCCTGGGAAGGCAACAAGACCAAAAATGTCTTTTGTTTTCCAGTCCTAAAGGACTGGATGTGTTAAGTAGTGATTATAACTTGAAATAATATGGAAAAGTGGATGGGCATGTAAGTTTATGTCAAAATGCACATCTCTAATTAGGACAGAAATGCGTTTGTTTAGGGAACACGCAGGACAGAGCGGTTAACTTCCTCCTGTTTTATGGCATCTCAATGGCATTTCTTAGCTTTTCTGGATGTAACTGTGACCAGCATTCCCAGTCTTTGGAACACAGGTGTTCTGTCTGATCTGCTGTAGATTGCTGTCTGATTCCCCATGAATTTATTGTTGAATTATTTTCAGAAGTAAGCTACAGAATCAGGTTTTTTAGCGAAGTCAGTTCAATTAACTCATAAAAGTAGTTGAAAGGGATAAGAAAACAGGCTTTTCATTTTTTTGTGTTAAAATGTATTTGCTTTGATAAATCTCTGACCGAACTGAAAAATATTTTTGGTAACTTATTGTGAAATGTGAACAAACAGTGCACAACATGCTACATGATGTGTAGTACTGTATTGATATACTTGTTGAAACATTTGTGTTTAAGATCTAAAGGCATTTTAAGACTTCACTTAGTTGCAGAATGACAGGCTTACTGCACATGTGGATTAACAATAAGGCTCAGAATTGTAATTCATATCAAATTTTAATTTCATATTTTCCAAAATAAGACAGTTGTTGGAGCTCACTTTTCCATAATCCTTCAGCTGGCTTTATTGATGGAGGCTGAAAAGTGGATGAAGATTAGCCCGGCTCATAAGTGAGTAGCTTTCTTGTATTCTTCGACTCATCCCCGCTGGCTTGGCAGGTGATGAATTCTGACATTTTCTAGGGTGAGGTGTGTTTCTGCCACCCTGTCAGAAGAACTGCACAGCTGTTCCCTTGTGATTATCCTGTATGTGTGCTCTTCTGCTGGCGAGGTGAAGGGGGGAAAGGAACTAATGTTTCATTTTACTTGTTACAGTTTTTGTTACAGTTTTTCTCTCCTATCAACAGATGGAGACCAATTTCTAAGAAACCTTTTGAGGTTATAGGAGCTATGCCCAAGAAATATGGATATTACTTCACTTACAATTAGATTCCTGTTTACATGGCAGCTTCTATGTAATCTGTTTCCTGAATACATTAGTGGGAAAGAGTTGTTCCACTCCGTGGCTTGAGTTTGATAAAGCAACTTTTTGCTTACTGGGTTTGAAACAAAATCAGACCATTAAAAATGAGTCTAGATTAGAATGAAGTGTTCTTATGTAGGTGCTAGAATTCAGCAGTGTAATCTAGAGGTGTAAGAGAACAATTAATTTAATCTAGTTCCCCCATAAAGGACTAGCTGTAATGGCCTGCAAATGCAAATAACCACTTTCTTAAATCTTCTTGTTAGTATGAAACACGATACACTGTTGAAAAACTGTGAGGATCTGATGTGCCAGCCATGTAGCAAGAGACAGTGCAACGAGAGCTTCTACTTTGTTAACGTGTAAATGGGTCATCTCAACTTTAAAGAATTGTGGAATTTAATTCTGATTGTATCAATTCAGTTAGTCTTTTTGGTGTCACTGAAACCAACCTTATAATCTTCCTCAGTATTTTATCAGCAAGATCAGTTCAAGCTCCTCCGTTGTCTTGCCTTTGCTCCCATCAAGTGTATCAGAAATACTGCTTAGGGAGCAGCCCGGTAAACAAATCAGTGAAATGGCTCGGCTGAGGAACAGCACCCGTTTCTGCTCTGGTCTCTGCTACGGCTTTGTAAGTCACTTGCCTTCCACCAGGACTGAAAAATTACCTGAAGAGAGGAGGCTGACTGAACTAGGATTTCAGATACATTAACAAACTCGGAAGAAAACATGAGTTTTCTTTGAGGTAAAGCATCTTTTAAGAACAGTAGAACTTGTTAGAGAGACCTCTTGACAGTTGGTAGTGTGTAGCTGGACACTTGAGACCATTTTGAGTTTTACACTGGTTATTGGAATGTTAAATGATTGCAAATTAAGATTTCAATTTGAAGCTAAAGTGAGCAATATAAAAGTCTGTAATTGGTTTCATAATGTGAACCCAGTTGTGTCTTTGTTGTGTTCTTACTGGCTTGTGCCTTTTTAACACCCGAGTATTTGGTATTGGCATGCCTAACCTGACAGTCTGGGAGTGGGAGCTCAGATAATACTTCAATAAACTCAACTGCAAGACCTTTTTTTAAGATATTAGGATTCTGAAAAAAACCCTACTGTTCTTAATCAACAGCAGCGCATGGCTCTTTGAGCTTTCAGGGTTGAATGGTGTTGGTCTGGTCTGTATCTGCTGATACGTTTGCTCTGTAACTCATGCCATCTATCTTTTTTAATTTTGGATATAATGAGCTACAGTTACGTGTTTAGTGTACGTAGCTTGTGTTTTTGTGGGGAAGATTGTTTATGGAGCCTAAGCAACGGTCATGAAAACTGCAGAAATTTAATTTAAGTTCCTGGAAGAGCTATGAACATGTATTCCGAGCTCTGCAGCAGCAGACTGGTCAGCAGTGGTTGTCAGGTGCTAGACAGCAGCAGCAGGGTGAACTTGGAGTGGTGCTGGTGTTTTTAACTGTTTGCTGCTGCTGCTGATTTTATGAACCAAGGAATGGTGTTGAAGCTTTTCTTGGTTTAACTCATAAAAAATCAAAAGTTAAGAGAAAAAAATACAGGAGGGATGAATGTGCCTGTGGGAATTGCAGGAGATAGGAGAAGTTAATAAACTTGGTGGTTGTGTGCTGGCAGCCGGTAAGCACCGAGTGCAGTTCCTTCCCATGGTGTGATTCCCGTAAGGAAGTTTAAAGGACAAAAGCCCTCATTCTTTCTGGGATGCTAAATCCCTGGCTGAGCTAATACCTTGCAGGGACCAATGTAGCATCTTACTGAAGGTGTAAGTTATATCGTGAGTTAATAACTGGTGGCTAATGTTTTTTTTGACCTCCATATTTATGGCTTCAATGTTATCACAGAACAGTATATGTGTTATTCTGAAAGAGTTGAATGGTATGCTGCCACATACAGATAAAACCTTCCAATTAAAGGTGTAAGAATGAGTTATCACAGCTTCTAAACAAAGTCATAACAGTAGTAAACTAAAGGTTTAGGGGAAACAGAAAAAAAATGACAGAACTTTCATCCTAGTCAAAAATATTTGCATGAGCTGGGGTATCTATGGGTATCTGTGTGGTAATCAGTAAGTCAAGGGTT
The DNA here is from genome assembly GCA_011057875.1 of Pterocles orientalis. Classification (NCBI taxonomy): domain Eukaryota; kingdom Metazoa; phylum Chordata; class Aves; order Pterocliformes; family Pteroclidae; genus Pterocles; species Pterocles orientalis. The sequence goes on from WKFP01013908.1 coordinate 106,291, forward strand.
AAGTCCAGAAACTCTATTTTAGTAGTTAAAACTAAGAAAGCAGGCTGGTTTTGATCTTAAAAACTTCTGTCTAAAGGTGTGTTTGAAAACTTCTGTTTAGTCTGTGGGTTTGCAAGGTAGATGATCTGCTTGAAATAGATAAAAGCTGAATGTCAATTTCAGGGGACAGTGTCTTTACCGGGCACATGTATTAAATCCAAATTTTAGTACTGGTTAGTGTCCAGTGTACTCTAACAAGCAAAAACGTAATGAACTCTGAAGGATTTTACAGACTAAATTTGATATTTTTTTATGAGTACACAGTAGGTGGTTTTAGGAATTTTGATTCCAGTAACTTTGCTCATGCTTGATATTAGTTTAGGTAAATGAACAGGTATTTTTGTCAGGTTGAGACTAAAATGCTGAAGGGTTAGTTTGAGTCCATAATCTGTTTCTCAATTATATTTGGAGAATACTTGTGGAAAATAATATTTAAATGTGTCCTGAAGCAAGTATGAACACCATCATGGAAATACCAGTGAGCCAAGGCTTGTGATTTGTTGGCATGGCTTATCAAGAAATGAGGGGTATTCTGACTATCTCTTGCCTGAAAGTGTTGGGTTTTTTCTTACTCATTGCTTTGACTGTATAGCTGTTGTGCTTTGAATTCCTACTATAGAGCTGTCTCAGAGCTAACAAACACAGATGAACCTGTTTCGTTTTGCTGTTTGTACATCTTATGAATGGTTAGCAGGTCTCTCTTGTTAAGTTGCTGCAGAGTTTTCCAGTGATCTAGGAAACACTCTAACAACAGTGATAGACATGGGTGCAAGGACCTGCTGTTTAAAGTCAGGAAGAATAAACTGTCTTTTGAATTGTTAGGATGACTTAGTCGCCCTCAGGAGGAGGGTGGTTCCTGCACAGTATCAGATCGGTGATGTCCACTTCAAGTGTGAGGTTAGCCTCAGCTGGGTGCCCTGGCACTAACCAGGTGCAAAAGGGGTGTATTTAGTCACCGTCAGGGTGGGACTGTCTTAAAATGCATGTCAGGCTGCACCTCTGAGCCTCAAAGCAATTTCGATAGGAGTAAATGTGTCCTCAGCGCACTGTGGGCGAGTCTGGTGGTGAGCGCAGCTGGCTCCAGCAAAAGGCTGTGTGTAGGGAAGCTAAGGAATCTCCGAATCCCAGTTTAGGAGAATGGAAGGTGATTCTTAGGCATGAAGAGACAGAGGGTCTTCCACTTTGGTTTGTAGATGAGAAAGTCAGAACCTATACTATGCTGTTTCCACCTTCCCATACAAGGAAGGGTTCTTCTGCTTTTCGGGTTTTTCTGGCCAATTTGTTGCTCTTTATCAATATTTTTATATATTTTTAGAAGCTTGTGTAGGGGAAAAAATTCTGACCTGTGATGATTCTTGGCTTTTTTTTTCTAGTTTTTTTTTTTTTTAAACATTATGCTTTAGCATGCCACTCTTCAGTCCTGCAGCACTTACAGATTGAGTTAGATCTGTTCTCCTGACTGCTCAGACATTTCTACCAGTCCTAAGTATAAAAGCTGAGCTTTAGCCGAGTGGAAAAATTACCAGTTGAGATGAGGTAGAGTTGTCTGAGGATACGCTAGTGTTAGTGGAGCTGAGGAGGATGTTACGTACAGTGTGTGAATGGTTTGTGGTGTTCCATGGAGAAGTAGCCTGCCTCAGCTGCAGTGGGTGATGGCTGTGGTTCTTCTCCCACCAGGTACTCGCTGTTCCAGAAAACTGAGCAGATACTGTACTGCCAGGAGGAGAAAGGGGCAGACATCCGATGTGCCATTCCTGTTCAGCGAGGTCCAGCTCCCGATTTTCAAATGCTTATAAAGACAACTGATCGTGTCAAAAGCCACTTGTAGCCCGCTTTTGTTGCTAGGTTGTACGTACGCGGAGGTTTGCCACTCGGTGCTTTTATACGTGCAGATTTGATAGGGAATCAAATGGGTGTAAGTCAGAAACTGAAACTTTTTGGCAGTGCAGGTGGGGCTATTAGTAAAAGGCACATCCTGTTTTACATTTAATTAGTAGCTGTTACTCCATGGATGGCTCTGTTTAGGTTCAGACTTTTTTTATTCCAGCACTTAGTACAGAACAAATTAAAAATGTCACAAAAAGGCATCTTTTTATTTCGAAAAAGATCTAGCCCAGTCTTGACACCACTTTATTCACAGTAAGCTGCTGATACTAAGAATGGCTGATTTCGGGCGAGATGTGATGACCAGGTGTTGTTTCTCTGTGGTTTTTTTTCCCAAGGGTTCTCTTTGAACACTTGCTTCCTCTCATTACCGAGGTTATTTGCGGGTGTGTGTAACGCAGTGGTGACTGTAAACCTTGATAGGTAATGGAGGAGGACTGGTTAGTCTTGCTCCGCTGAATTTTGTGTGTCACAAAGCCTCCTGTAGCTAAAGAAAAGGCAGTGCACACGGACAATATTCATCCATTCTCTGTTTCTAAAAGTGGCACAGGTGTGTTTGGGTCCTTTTGGGCTTTTTGGTTTTGGACACTTTTGCTTGGGTAGGGTTTTTTTTTTTTGTTTGTGGGTTTTTTCCTGTTTCAGTTTTTTTTTTCCTTTTTGTTTTGTCTTTTGTTAAAGGATGTACATGAAGGAAACCGCCCTGGAAATACTTTGCCTTTGTTGTTAAAAAGTCAGGAATACTGAGAAGGGTGCTTGGAACGCTTTTCAGAGAAACAAGATACTGTAGATCTGTTGATTGGTAACTTATTGTGGATCAGCTATAATTTGCTAATAGCAGAAATAGCTGCTTTGCCCTGGAGCTGTTAAAATTTATCTAGTACTAAGATCTGTTTCTGAATAAATATTCAGAGTTGGAGTGATGGAGGAGGCCAGGTGGTGCATATTTCAGGGGGGAAAACGGCTTTCTAACTAGATGGCATGTCAAGGATTGCCTTATGAACACAGTTGCTGTTATTTTTAGGCAAGTGCTGCTGTTGCATCTCCTAGATGCAATGGCAAAATTGACAAAATATGGTTTTTACTGGAGTTGTTGCGCTGATGCTGGATTTGCAAGGCATTCACTGCTTAGTGGTAGTTCATAAAACAAGACCCACCTTCTGCTTTTAATACTGTGATTTTTACCATGGTATTGCTACCGGCAGGTTTTGGAAGTTTATATCTTTGTCTTCTGCTATTCAGTGCTTCAAACAGTGCTTCTGTGTAAGAACAAGTGCCTTGTTTTGTTCTTCCCCACAATGTTTATTGCTACTGGAAGCGTTGCTATGTTCATACTGAAGTGCAGAGATTCAGCCATTATAAGCCTCTATTTTTCAGTACTTAAATTTATAGCAGCATTGCCCTCTAGAGGGCCCTTCTTCTGATCATTTCAGTGGATTATTTTTTTATAATAGCTAAATTTCCATTAATTTGTATGTGATACTCCTACTGTGTGGTGAACAAGATGCATCTACTGAAGGGCAGTTGTCTCTTTAGCTGTCAGGAAGCGAGGTGTGGGACAAGAACAAGTGAAATGTTTGCTTCTGTTCTCTGAAGGGATGCAGCCTGCACTGTTGGTTTTCGACTGAATTGTTTCTGAAATAGCTGTTAGGCGAGAAGTCAAACTAATTAGATGATGTCTTGCCTGTGTCGGGTGCTCCTGTCCTGAACAGCTTACAGTGCGGTACCAAGGTGCACAGGGTTTGATGTGGAAGATCCACCAGCAGAGTGAAACACAAGCAACTTGCCACTTAAGCTTGTTTTGAAGCTGACAGCAGAGCCTGGATATGTTTAGAAACAAGCTCCAGATCCCTGTGATGGACAAGTAGACATTAATGATATGAGCTTAGTATTTTCTTTAGGTTTTTTTTCGTACAAGAAAGGCTTTTGTTCAAAACAGGCTCCTTACCAGAATTGCTGTGTCTAGTGAACCTGGCGTACCTGTATGCCTTGCATACCTTTTGTGGTGACCATCGCATACCTGTGTGTCTAGTGGAGAGGCAGCGGGATGCGTGTTTCCTGAAGGGGCTGGTAGAAAGTTTACAAACCCAACTGCTATCTCCTGAGTCTTTGTGTATTGTGATGTTCAGTTTATCTCCTTGCTAAAAGCTGGTTGGTGAAACTTGCTGAACAGCTTGAGTAAACTGTATTGCATACAGATTGTTGTCAGGTATGCCAAAAATGCCAACTTCAGCGTTTTCCATAATCATGCTGCTTACAAAAGAGTACCTGCAGTGCAGAAAGCAAAAGGCAGTGCTGCTGAAATGATTTTAGTCGTGTTGCCTTGACTGAGATTACAACTTCCCGGTTGAAGTGCATTGTGCACTAAGGATGCTGACGTTCATGTTTCTATGTAAGAAGATATTAAATAGGGTTGGGGAAAAAATGAGTAATTGGTGAAAGGCACAATTCTGAGTGACCTAAACAGTATCTTGAATATGTCAGATTTCCCCCGTGTTCTGAATTAACTTGCACTGTCAGAGGTCTAGAGATCGAGTCACTGAACCCAGCTGAAGTAATGGGCCTGTGGCAGCTCTGCACCGCGGTGACTGTGCCACTCTGATAAGACTGAAGATCTGTTTAAAAATTTGCCATACCCCAAATAGGGGCTAGATAAAAATTAACTGTAGGTTAACACATGACTGGAAAGAAGGCAAGTATTGTCTTTCAGAACGTGTTTCTTTGGAACCTCTTCAGATAGCGTCACTAGAATAGAAAAAGTAATTTGTCTAATATAACTGTATAATAATATAGCTGTATAAAAATCTACCTATAGAGTTCACGTGCTGAATTATAGCCATAGGCTTTGAACATGCTGTTTGGGTAAATCCCAGAGAACTGCATACTGTAATGCCATGAATGAGCTACAGTGACACACTGAGTGTGCCTTGATGCCCTTTTCCGTGGCCTGAAGTGTGCTGGAGCATTGTCCATAGTCACTCTCTAGAATGATCTCATCTCCCCTTAAGCTTTCTTCCAAAGCCTGAAGGATAGAGGAGAGTGTTAATTGATCTCTAGTGTGTGTTGAAATGAATGAACCTGAATTAACCTTGCTGGGTTTAGTTTGATGAAGAGATAAATCTACAGAAGATAAAAAATCTAGCATAAAAATTGAGGATTTTGGGGGCAGCTTTGTGATAGGAGCAGTGAGTGCAAAAAGTAGGCTGCTTACAGTAGGCCTAAGTTCTTTTCATCATGAGAAAATATAGTGGAGTTGCCTACAAACTAGAACTGGGCAGGGACTGGAGATGTCCTTCAGCTCCCTGTTTCTTGAAAGAGTAATGGTGAGAAGAGGGGGAATAAAGAAAGTGTACAAGTCCCCCCAGGTCGGAGATGTGCTGTCAAGCCATAATCCAGAGTAGCAAAATAAAATGGCATTTACAGTTTCAGTCAGCTTGTTCTGTCCAGAGCGGTGTTACAGTCCGAGTACGGAAATGTTCGTGGCAGTCCAAAGTGAATTTAAAGGAAATTAATGGTGTCTCTTTCTCTGCCTTCTAGATGGATTGAATCTTCTCTGTTGAATGCCTCCGAATTTCCTATTGGACTTCGCTTCTGGAAACCTATTTTTGATTTAAGCCACTCGGTGGCAGACTGAATTGTGGATCCAGGGTTCTAAGACTTTAGATCTTGAGGAGGCAGCCACTGCTGAATCACGTTAACCTGACACCACAGCTACAATGGTGCTGTCACAGAGGCAACGAGATGAACTGTAAGGAATGGTTATTTTTATGTAGCGTTGTCATTAAACTTTAAATTCTAACTTTTGTCTCCAAATAGATTTTACAGGGTGGTTCTGCTCACATGCTGATCAAGTACCATGTATAATGGTTTAGATCTCTTATTTTTCATGCAACCACTGGTATTTGATAACAGAGCTGTGAAATGGTGAAAATACCATTTCAAAGTTATGGCAAAAAAATAGATTCTTAAATTGCTATAACTTATTGTGCTCTACTCTGTGTTGACTTCAGTCACAAAGTTATGGAAGGGTTGCAGTAAACAGCAAGAACACTGCAATATATGCTCCATACTGATCCGTGAATTATACTTTTATCTTGAGTAAATTCTGACAATTTTTTTGCTATTTTTTCCTGAATGTAGATAAGGATCTGATCAGAATGTGCTACAAGCTAAGACTTGTTCTCTTAAACTGAGCATTTTATTCTGAACTGTTCTACCCAAAACAGTTTTCCTTCAAAGATAAAGCCACAGCGTTGATGCGTAGACATGGTTGTCACTTTTGTATCTGCTGTGGGTTTTATCTATTATACAGATTGATAAGTGTATTCATGCTACTTCCGTGTTTGGTACGTAAAAGAAAAAAAACCAAACCTCTTCACCAAACTTAAAATAAAAACTGTATCCTGCTGTTGACATCTTGAAGCAAAATCTGTTTGCCCGGTGTATTTATAAGATTTGCTTGGGCTTTTAACAGACCTAATAATGCGAGGTGTACTGCATTGAAGACTTTGATGTTCATCGTGCTTTCTTAAAAACTGAAAAAGTCTGAACCAGTTCTTTTATTCAGAATTGTGGCTGAAGATGCTGTTCTTTGTTTTTTTAGAAATCGAGCAATAGCAGATTACCTTCGTTCTAATGGCTATGAAGAGGCATATTCGGTTTTTAAAAAGGAAGCTGAGTTAGATGTGGTGAGTTCAAGCAAGAGTCTTCATCTGTATTTTAAGTAGAGTTTATAATTTTATGGCATTTGCATTCATTCTGCACATGTATATCTATTATCTGCCTATTAGCTAATAGAGTTTCAGATCTGGAGGTGATAAGCTCATACAGTTTGTTGTCTTGCAATAAAATTTAAAAAATAATCATTGGATGACTTGGCAATTTCAGAAGAATGTGTCTAATTTTAACACATGTAATTGCTGTTTCCTGTTGTTGTGTCCATCCCTCCTTTCCTCCCTGTAACTCATTTCCTTAACAGTGCTTATTCTTACCATGAAATTCTGCGTAAAAGCATAACCTTTCTGCAGTAGGAAATGAGAAGACTGAAGACTCTTCTCCTGTGCCCAGACCTGAAATGGTGTAGGACAGTGCAGCTTTGGAGGCTGACTCCACAGGGTAGTGTTTAAGAAACAGGAAGACAAAACAGGATTGCTTTTGTCCTCTCCTTTATCATCCAGACCAAACGGTGGAAATCTGTTTTGGGGTTGGGCTTGGATCAGTAGTTAAATCATTGTCTGAACTGTTGCATACCAGCTGGTTAACTGTAGAGTAGGAGGGCAAGCCTCAGTAGTTAAACTGTTGATGGCTCTGGTAAGCAACTTGATTTTGTTAGACTGTGGGGATGCTCGTGGCTTGGACCACTCATTTCTTGCAACTTAATTCTGTTGATTTGCTTTCGTGACAGATTATTTAAAAAAAAACAAAACTCGCCACTTATTAGCACAGGAGGTGTGCATTTCATCTGAGTGTTAGTTTTGCTGGAGACACCTGGATTGAGTAGGAAACTTCCAGTGTGCTGACTTTCGATAAATCCTTGCATTTGCTCTATTATAAATATTGCATTGTTATTTTTCCAGAGTGCTTGGTTGAAGTTTGGCTCAATTTCTTCAATCTGCTTCCAGTATCTAATAAATAAGTAGAAATGACAAATTGGAATACCATACTTATAATTGAAAATCCTAATACCATTCCCTTATCCGCCTTATCTGTCAACCTAATTAAGTCTTCTCTTCCCAAAGGTTAAAAAGGCGATCTAAATAGGGTAGATGGTCCTGAGGGAAATAGAAAATGTAGTTGCTAAAAGTTCCATATTACTTTCTTGCAAGAAGATCTGAATTGGATGGGGCTGTACTAAAATGACCAAAAAAAAGTTAAAGGCAGAAATTATTTCAGTAAATTGGAAGGTTTCAAGTGTAGCTCTACAAAGAGGGCTTTCCTTTTTTGTATTGATTATTCCTGCAGATAACTCCAGCTTTGACAAATGCCCTTGAAGTAACAGATGAACATCTGGTCTCTGACTTGGGTTTTGTGGAATAAGCCGTGCCATTGCTCTTTTCCCCGTGTCTTTGTCATTCTCCGTCTATTTTAAAATGATTCTTATATGAGATTGTCATTTTGTACACGGAAGGAAAGTGTGCAGCATTTAATTACTCTTCTGTGTCTCTGTTTTTCTGTGATGCTTTTGTTCCTCTTGAGTTAATAGATGAGAGCAAAATAAGAGTAGTCCTCTGGCTTTTAGAGTAAGATCAGCTGTTCATTGTTGCTCCTCACCTATTCCTGAAGGAGAAAAGTATTCAGTGGAAGAAAATTATTCTTCATTAAAGTTTCATTAGAGTTACAAAATCAGTGTTGGTGTCTCCAGTAGCCGAGGCAGTAGGGGAGGTGTAGCATTCTCCTTTCTGGTTCAGCTACTGCAGTAAAGACGCAGCGAGAGTGTACTTAAAGCTTGTCTTTGAGAAGGGAGCACAAAATAATGTAAAATTATGGTAATGATTTGAGGTTAACTATAATACATTTTTTAAAAAAATTAAGTTAGTTTGGGCTAGCTGATTTTCAAGTGTAACAAAATGACACAACATTCTCAGACATGCAGAGCATTTAAAAAGCTTTCGAGTAATGAAGATAGAAAGCAGCACAGATAAGTTTAGTCCTAGTTTTTGGATTGTATTTGCAGAATCCAGCTGGCATCGTTAATCTGTACTGCTGCAGTATTTTCAATTGAAAATTATATTTTAAAATGTTTTCCTCTCTTTTGTTTGTGTAAAGCGTAACTATTAAAATTTGAAGCGTGGCTGTTCTGTTTAGTAAATCTGATTACAGTCCTTTGCTTGAATTCTTTTTTCTGTGGTTGAGATTGTACTAAAATGAGCTGTTTGTTGCCTTTGAAGAAGCACTTCTCCAGGCTTTAGAACTAGAATTTATTAATTCACTTAAATGCTTCTCCTGTTCAGAATGAAGAGTTAGATAAGAAGTACGCTGGACTTCTGGAAAAAAAATGGACATCCGTTATAAGATTACAAAAGAAGGTAAGCAGAGATCTGATGGATTTATGTCTGTAAGAAGTTATGACTTGAGTCAAACACTCATCACTGAACAGAATGTCACATATTTTGCTTGTCAACAAATTCAAGGTTTAGAAAGTGATGCCTCAAAGATGAATTTTGAGGACTTGAGTAGGGCAATGTTTTGAGTAGAAAATGTTCTCTCTATCTCAGTGCTAGCAGAGGCATCCTCTTGGTTTCTTTATAAAAATTTCTTCAGTTTATGGATTGCATGTGCAGTTCCCGAAGCTGGAAAGGAAAAAGGTGCCTTAAGGCAGTTTGTGAGTGGAAAGGTTGAAGGCTTAATTGGTTTAGAAAGAAGGTAAAAACCTGTGCTGCCAGTTGTCTTTGGCCATCGCAGTGAAGGGAAGAAACCATTAACTCAGTGCATTAGAGCAAGTGATTCCACTGCAAGTGGACAGTACCCAACTCTTTTTAGTAATGCTTCAATGGATCTAGAGTGTATTAAAAGCTTTTAAGAAAAAAAAAAATCAGCGTGCTAACAATAAAGACCTATGTATTGTAAAGGTTAATACATCCAGGGTTTGTTACACCTTTTGTTTCTCTGCTGTGGGTAACGTGGATGCCAGCTTGGGATACAGAAATCATTGCAGTAGGAGCATTCCTTTGTGTTAACACGATCTTTAATAGTTTGTCAGAATAGGAGCTCAGACGTTTGTACAGTATGTGAGTGAACATGATTTTGTAGAACTTTTTTTCCTGTCAAAATATGTGGGAAGTTGGAGAAGAATAAATGATGAAATTATTAAAGAATAAACGATAAATTATTAATTTGTGTGATTTTTAGAAACACCATTATTGAATGCTGGTAATCAGTTTGGATCCGTGCAAGCTTTGCTTTACTCTGAGTTTGGGAGCCGGTCGGTATTTGGATTATTAATGAGTGCAGGTGAATCGTGGTATAAAACTAGAAATGAATGGTCTCTTTCAATTTCATAAACTTAGGTAATGGAATTAGAATCGAAGCTGAATGAAGCTAAGGAAGAATTTACATCAGGTGGACCTCTTGGTCAGAAACGAGACCCTAAAGAGTGGATTCCTCGTCCTCCAGAGAAGTATGCATTGAATGGACATAGGAGTCCTGTCACTCGAGTAATTTTCCATCCGGTTTTCAGTGTTATGGTCTCTGCTTCGGAGGATGCCACAATAAAGGTACGTGTTTGCTACAGAAAACTCAGCTAAGCAAGTCAGAGGATGTGTAACATCAGTAAAGCTGGATGTGCACTGTACTCGTGGAAGATTGTTCTGCTTTAGCTTCCGTGGGGACAGTTCTTTCACATGTGGTGTCCTGTATAATCTACAAATCTTGGTTTTATGCGGGTCCAATTAATATCTTCAAGAGTATTTTACTATCCTTTGACTTCAGGAAAAAATAATTAAGATAATGTGGATTTGTAGACAGGAGAAATAGATAAAGGCGGAGTGGGGGAGGAATGCATTTGGGCTGCTCAGTAGAGCAGGAGTGGTGAGAGGGGGGAAGGCAGTTGCCTCAAGTCATCTGAAGTGGTTATTTTTAAAGCTGAGTTAAAGTGGTTATGCAGCTGTATTCTTAACTGAAAACTAGCTCTTCCCATTTCTTCTGAATGGGACATGCCAGTCCTGTGAAGTCCCCGTGACTGTCAGTAATTTTGAATGGACTTCATAGGCCTTTATTGCAATGTACAGTGGCATGAAGAGATTTCTTGTAGTAGGCAAGTAATTTCTCATTTTTGCATCCAGTAAAGACGTGATTGTGCATTTTGTTGTTGCTTGAATGTCACAATTTCAGCGAATTATCCTGATGAAGGATACTTCTCATTGCTCTCTGGTGGTTGAAAGCTGCTTGGAAAGGTGCTCTTCTGACAAACGCTTGAGTAGCGGAGTGTGGTTCAAAATGCACGTTGTGCTGATAGTGACTGATGTTGGAGAAGATAAAAATAAAAAGTGTCAGCCAGTGCCTCGTTCATGGAGAGATTTTAGCCTGTTCTTGTTTCTGCAACAGACTTGAGAAGAGAGGGCTGGGGTGTTTTCTTCAAGCAGGGCCAGCTGAACGAGTGACAGCTCTGTGTTTGTTGGGTGCTGTAGAGGAGCCCAGTTAGCTTTGGTTTTGCTCCCTCTTAGGGATACACTGGGTGAATTTCCTTTTCTTGAAGTGAAGCTGTATAGCTTCATTTGACTGTTGTATTCCCAATGATTGCAATCTATTGGGATGAGGAATTTTTTTTTCTTTGGTGTTGGGTAGTGGGTTTTTTGTTCAGGATATAATTTAAAATGAAGTATCTAATTTTGTGCTTGAGAGAGAGAGACAGTAAAATCTGTAGGAGCTTGTTTTGTTTCAAAGGCTTTTGTTTGCAGTTAGATGATAGAAGGCTGACTTAATTAAGAGGTGAGAATGGGGACTTCATGCTATCTTGCAGTTATTAACTGCAGATTTCTTTAATCTCTGACAAATTCTGCAACATACCAGTGTGTGCGTATCAAACTCTTTAGAGTGGTTTGGGTTATCATTCCTAACCCAATGCATTTTGCTCTTTAGTATGCAGAATATTTGCTGCTTGGTTCTGAAACAGCAAGTGAATTCTGGAACCACAGTGGAGCTTGGGAAAGGAGGGGGGAGGTTGTTAAAGGTGATGCTTTCATCACCAGCTGAAAATGGGCTGCATTGCTGGAGTTAGGGCGCTAGCATAGAAAGAGATGGAGAAAAATAAGCTGCACAAAGTGGATTTGTTCTGTCCAATGTGTTCGAAATTGATCTTTATTTTTAAGGGTATTGGGTGACTTTTAGATACAATGGAACTTATTTTCCTGCTGTGTATATAATACATTTTAGCTGAAAACCAGTTTTCAAGATGCATGAATTCAGTTAATTTATAAGTAACAAATTCGTATAATGCTTATTTTTCTATGCTGTTAGGCTTTTATGGCTGTCTTTGTCTCTTGCTCAATTAATTATTGAATAAGGTGCCAGACTGGCCTGCAGAGTGCAAATGTAAGGCTGGGGAATACAAAGAGTAATAGATTGCTGTTAACGGATTTTCTGTTCACTTGTCAGGTCTGGGATTATGAGACAGGAGACTTTGAACGAACCCTTAAGGGGCATACAGACTCTGTGCAAGATATTTCCTTTGACCACACTGGCAAACTATTGGCCTCCTGTTCTGCTGATATGACCATTAAGCTATGGGATTTCCAGGGCTTCGAGTGCATCAGAACTATGCATGGTAAGGTGTAAAGGGAATTGATTTAGCACTCTGTAAAGTGAAGAGGTTGCTTTTTTTTTTTTCTTAATCCAGGAAAACTGCTGATGTGGAAAGGGGTTATAAACCAGAATATTGTCCAAAAGAAAGAGGGGGGATATTTTGATGCTTTGATGCTATCTGTAAATAAGATATATGTTTAGGATCTATGGAATGAGAGGGCATCTCAAATCTACTATGCATGATGCTGCAATGTCTGATTTTAAAACATCTTAAATTTTTGAAACAATTTTAAAGGATGCTCAGTGTCTGTCTGCTCTGTGTGGTTTCTAAAAACATAAATTATTCTTTCATGAAATCTCGAGTTTACATGCAAGGATTATTCCATAAAACATGCACTATTGCTGTAGCTACTTGCCCAAGATAGATGAACAGCAGGTCCTCTGTGCTCTGTAAAAACTGTTTCACTACCGCTTACTAAAGGTTTTGTTTTGGTTTTAGGTCATGATCATAATGTTTCTTCAGTAGCCATCATGCCCAATGGAGATCATATAGTGTCTGCCTCAAGGGATAAAACTATCAAAATGTGGGAAGTCCAAACAGGGTAAGTGCACTTCTGGCTGAACATCAGCACCTAAACAAAACAAGCATTAAACTGCAGGAAACGGGCCACGTAAATCTAGAATGTCAGCAAACATTATTTGAATTGAGGTATGATATTACGTGCTTTAGAGGAATTCACGGAAGGATTCTGCCTTAAATTGTTAAGCACAGGGTTTTAGGTTTTACTGTTGACTGACTAAAACTGCCCATATCTTTCTGGGAGCTGGGAGGGTAGAACACAGTAATGCAGGACCGGGTAGGAGTGTGAATTCAGAGTTAACCACGTGTTTAAAGGGAGCATGGGAGGAGGGAGGGGAAGCCTGTTACCTTTCTTGACACAGATCAAAGTGTCTCCTCTGCTTTTGTATTGGGTTTTTTTGGGGCTGTGAGGGAGGGTTGTTTGCTTTCTTTGGATTTTTTTTTTTTGTCGTATTTATTGTTTCATTAATCAGTTGTCTCTTTAATCTGTCTGTTTGCTAAAAGTTGTAGGTGAGGGCTGTCGGAATGACCTGTAAATCTCCTGCTTGTTCTTAAAATACTGATTTAATGCAAGCTGTTGTGTCAGCTTCCTGCTTTCTACCTTAACAAGGATTTGCCAGTTCTTAACTGTCACTGCTTTCTCATGTCAGCTTCCTTTCCGTCAACTCTTCTATGGCCATGTACCTCGTCATCCTGGATGGACGTGTACATGCATAATATTTTATCTTAACTAATAAGAGTGGGTCAAATGTCCTCAAATCTTGAAGGCGTGTGGAGTGGTTTTGTTGCGATGTTGATTGAGTCGTGCTGTGTTTCTCTTTTTTCAATAGTTACTGTGTGAAGACTTTCACGGGTCACAGAGAATGGGTGCGCATGGTGCGGCCTAACCAGGATGGCACCTTAATTGCCAGTTGTTCTAATGACCAGACAGTGCGTGTTTGGGTGGTAGCGACAAAGGAATGCAAAGCTGAGCTCCGAGAACATGAGCACGTGGTAGAATGCATTTCCTGGGCTCCCGAGAGCTCGTACTCCACCATATCAGAAGCTACAGGATCAGAGGTAATGTTTCCATGCTAATACATAAGCACGTACAATAAGATTTTTTGACTATGCTCTGTCTAGAACTTACTCAATAGAACTGAAAAGAAAAGAGCTTTGTTCTCAAAGTGCTTGGCAGGTGTACGAGTATTTTTTGCTGAGTATACTTGATGCACTGTTCATCTTCCGTCTTGGCTTCATAGGATCCGTGCTTCTGTTTTTTTAATGGTAGGACCCTACCTTTGCACTAATGAAAGTGAACTTTGGAGAGAGACTCTTATTTCTGAGAGGGTTGAGAGTGGGGCCACTTTCACGTGTTTCAGCAAAGAAATGTGGAAGGTAGTTTATGTGGCAGAATGTGAAGATTATAAGGATGCTCAGCAATTGAAAGGTGGGGGGGAAAGCAGTGTCAGGAATGTGGAAATGAAGCTGCCTTGGGAGTCTTGCACTGGAATTCAGCTTTGACCGCTGTGTCCTAGTGTACCAAGTTAAGGATGTGAAAAAGCATTCTTTAACGCAAATAAATCCCCGTTTGTGTGATCACAGATATCTTCTCTGGTTCAGTTACTAACTTTAAGAAAGGCTTACTAAAGGTCAGCAAAAATGTCCTTTTAAGGATGACAAAGTGTAGACAAAATGAACTAGAAATTAACTCCACTTTCTAGCTAAAAAACCCCAAGCATTTGTCTGCCTTGCCCTATTCCTCAAAAAGGACACAAGTATCCAAAGGGAGAAGTACACACACTGAAGCAGGGACAGGTCTAGTGATAGATTTTACGGATGATTTCAGTCAAATTTTACTTGCATCTTTATAAGATCCTTATAATCTTTTAATTGAAAGTAATTTAAACTAAATTCCAAATGTTCACTTCCTCTGTAGCTATCTGAAGTGGTGTCTCCCCTGCCCTCTGCTGGTCTCATCAGCTGTGCACACCCCATTGCAGTGCTTGGCTTTGAACAAGCAGCAAGCTAGCGTTCACTTCACAGTTGAAACTTCTTGAACTAAGTCTTTCTTTCATACTTTGCATGATTACAAATAGAAATAAGTTCAGAGTAGAAACTTTTCAAAAATTCTTAAACTCTCTTCATTACTTTTTATGAAGAATGAGAACACAAAGGTATGTCTGAACTTCATACTCTTGTGCTGAGATGTCTGGCTGCTGGTAAGAGAGGATGTCTTGCAGTAGGCAAGTGTGGATTCAGAGTATTACTTGGCTCGGTGCATCAGCAGGATATACAGCCATTTCTTCCAACAGATTGTTTAATTCCTTTTGCTTTTTTGTTTGTTTCTCCTGGTGTTAGTAACAAAATGCCTGTGACTCTCAGCTTTGGCATTGTGTGTTTGAGCTGTAAGCTGTCATACAATCTGATTTTTCTGCTAAGAAATAGCACTCAGAAGGGATCTGCTTCCTCCCTCCTCTTCCCCCCACCCCGCCCCATAACGGCCATAATTTAAAACTTAATTTTCTGTAGACTAAGAAGAGTGGCAAGCCTGGGCCTTTTCTGCTGTCTGGATCCAGAGACAAGACCATCAAGATGTGGGACATTAGCACTGGCATGTGCCTTATGACACTTGTAAGTTCCCCGGTGTTTTTCTGATGGGCATAGCTCCATATGTCAAACCAGTTTTAGTGGGCTGGATGATCTTACACATCTATGTTTTCAAGAGAAGCTGGAGTTATTGCAGTAAGGCAAACACTGGGAACACACAGTTCTAGTTGCTTCTGTATCTCGGATCTTGTCAGTGCTGATACCAAGAATCTCAAAATACACGGTACAGATCCGGTGCTGTGGTGCAGTTTTGGGGATGAGCAGCTTGGTTTATCCTCAAAGGCTGATAATCGTCTGAATTTTGTCTTGTGCGAAATGTCACATTCTTTCACCGTGTGGGTCTTCCCGCAGGCTATGGGCTGCTGGTTTCCAGCCTGGGTTCAGCCTGGACTGGGTGGTGGTGCTGGGGGTTGTGAGCAGGATCAGTGCAGATCACATGAGGACTTGTGTGTGCTGGCCTTCAACAACAGGAACTCGCATTGTTGGTAGTGCTGATATAGATGTAATAATAGAAACTGAAGATAAACTCTGAGTCCTGATGGCTTTTAGAAGCTGCCCGTCCAGGGACAGGGCAAGGAGTCACTCAAGTTTGCTGTAACATAAACTGTAGTACGCTAAGCCGTAAACCGTGCACCTGCTCACTGATTTCTCCTTGTGCGCAAGGTGGGCCATGATAACTGGGTACGTGGCGTTCTGTTCCATTCTGGGGGAAAATTTATTTTGAGCTGTGCTGATGACAAGACTCTACGCGTCTGGGACTTCAAGAACAAACGATGCATGAAAACCCTCAATGCGCACGAACACTTTGTTACCTCTTTGGGTATGTATTGTTCTACAGTGCTTGCTGCAAGTACAGAGCCAGAGAGAGAGATTTTTCTGTGTCTTCATCAGCTGAAGCTGAGCACCAAGCTAGACATTCATGTTTTGGATTCCAGTGAAGTTTTCTGCTCTGTGTATTTTAGTCAAATAAGGACAGATAGGAATTTCAAGTGTGCTGGACTTTTCTACTTTTGTTGCCAGTGTTGCACGCTGGATAAAGATGTTAACTGCCAGGGTGTTCTGGAACCTTTCACCGCTGAGTGTGTAGGGATTTGGGGAGCGCTGTACTGCAAATGCTTGCCCAGCTGAAAACAAAAAAAAAAAGGGGAGGGATGGGGGCAAAGCAAAACGGTCAGAAAAAAATATACCTTGAATACCTGGGCATGCCTGGTTGGTGTTACCAGATCTCGGTAGATGTTAGTTCCCCTGCCCTGGCAAAAATAAAACAAACCAACCCCTCCCTGTTCAACAAAGGTAACTTTATTCTGGAAACTTCTTTATTTATTTTTTTTCCCTGTATTACTCTGGTATCTTCGAGCTGGTATCACTTTTTTTTTGAAAAAAGTAATGACACTCGAGTGTAAAATAGCAAAGTTTTGGATTCGTTCTTAACATAAGCTTTTCTCTCCACAGATTTCCACAAGACGGCACCGTACGTGGTTACTGGAAGTGTAGATCAAACAGTAAAAGTGTGGGAGTGCCGTTGATTGAATTCACATTTGACCCCTTTTTCCTCTGGATGCACTCAGATACCATGGTTACCCATTGAGCTCTGTTTAAATAAATATTGTCCTTTCATGTAAATTATTCTGGATGTAGATTGAGCTTATTAAATGTTACACACAAAGTATTCATGCATGGTGAATCCAAATTGTATACTGTAAATTTACATACGTTGTCTAGAAGTACCATAGGTTTAAGAACATGGGCTGGCATTGGTCACATCAGACCTAAGAAGGCAGAAGTTGGATAATTGGAATAGGGCACTTAACTGAATAGTTGACAGTGTCGTTCTATGTCGGATAATTATACCTGTTTTTCTTTCTGCTGTCTGTTGGTGCCTGAATTGGTGACCTCATTTGGGAAAAGTTTTGTAGGGCTCTTTCAGAAATGTGTATCTATGTAACATCACTTAAGTGTGCTTAATAAATCTTCTCTAAGAATACTAGATAATAAGGCTGCAATTCAGAATCTTCTGAACCTTATATGTAATTAATGGAAATTAATTAAACTCTGGAATATTTGTCATGAAACATTTGCCAAATCAACCGAATACACTTGTTTTGGCCTCCTATGACGCAAGGGTTGGTATATTTATATAACTAACTGTAAACCTGAAATAAGACAACAAATCTTAGTAGCAGCTGATGTGATAAATGTATTTATTTTTTATTTGGTCATTCAGTGGTTAAGCTGTGCTGTTAAACTAAGTTTAAATGGTTTTTTTGTTTGGTTTTTTTTAATGCTAGACGAACTTCCAGGAGGAGTTGTCCATCCCACTAGAATTTAGTGATTTAATTTCCAATAGAGCTTAATCTCCCAAATGACTGCCATGGTACAACTTGCTGTTTGCTTTCGATGTTTGTTAGAGATGTGCAATTCCTATTACACACCAGTATCAAAGTACACGTCCCTCTTACTCACTTGCAGGAGGTTGGGGTATACAAAGGTTTCTTGGTTTCTTTAGTGCCTCCTTGGAAACCCTTTGAAAATGAGGTTATCCTTTCCTTGACAAGACAATGTGGCTTGAATAAAAACGTTCTGTGGTTTGCTTATTGAGAAATACCTTGGGCTACAGTAGTGAAATGCTTTAAATAAAGCACTAAGTACCTTGAGAATCAGATTGTAACGGCAGATACAGACTGATACAGGCTTCTAAAACAGAAATCGGAACACCATCAACAAAACACAGTCCCTCTGTGGGAATGATGCGGGCAAGTAAACATTTAAAACCCAAACCAAATCCTGTCGGCAAAACTAGCCTGGCTTGGTTGTTAGTATTTATGGTGTTTGGTGTATACAATTTTTAATTTGCATATCCCTAAAGTTACATATTTTGATCTGAAGTGAATGAAAATATTATAAATTAATATTTTAATCTGCATTTTTGTGACAAATTCCATTGTAGATAACTAAGGATTACAATACTTACCAAACTAACCAGGTCTTTTAAAAAGTCCACTTTAAAATTTACAATATAATGAAGTACCAGTCTGATGTTTTAACAGGTGAATTTGTGCTTTATTTTATTCGTTTTGTTTAATACATGGCTTTTAAAACTGTCCCTTTTAAAAAGAAGAATCCTTGACCAACAGAGGGGGGGTTGGAGGGCGGACACACTACAAGGGCGAGGGGTCTGGTGGTTCATGTCCCGCAGTCACCCGGGGAGGATCCCCGCCTCTGTGCGGAGGAGAGGGGTGTCGGTGTTGGATCCTGGCGTAGGCTTGCCTTGGGGAGGGGTGGAGGAAAGGGAGTGCTGATGGGGGGGGTTCTGGAGCCGGTTTAACATTCAGGCTAATCTCTGAAATCCAGTGGTTTATGTACTTTCAGTGTGTGTTTCTGCAGTTAAGCATGCACAAATAAAGTATTTTTTTTGTTTGTTAGCTGCTTGGACTGGAAAAATTTGCTGCTTTTTGTCCTATCCGAGAATTCCAGATACACAAGTAATGCATCTTAAAATTCCTCCGTGCATCTGCAACTGTAAAGTAATACATCTGTTTAATTCCCCATAGGACCTAAAACTTTATTTAAGTAGAAAGCAAACCACCCTCATGTACATAATTCATGAACGTGAATGAGAAATTAAAGGTACCTATTGAGTGGAAGCTGTCTACTGCCTTTTGTCCCTTTAGCATCCCGCTGTGTCCGAGGACAGACCCTCCCCAGAGTCACGCAGCAGCAATCGCTGGCGGGTGTGAAACCCTCGGCTAAGGGCGACCTTCTCCTTCCGTAAGCGGTGACTAATCTCAGGGATGGTCCGGCCCGCATCTCGAGTCAAAGCCCTGGTTAGACAAAAAGCGAAAGCCACAAGACAGGAGGTGGGTGCGCGAGGGTTTCCCGCGGTGTCGCTCCGGGGTATCGCGCGGTGTCGAGCTTCTTCCGCTGCTCGCAGTGTTTTCTGTCAGCTAATCCTGTGCCTTTCCTCTGATAATGGGGTTACTGGGTTGGATTGCAAAATAAATGATCAGCGGATGGAAGAGGTTCACCGCTGCTCTGTCGCTGTCCTTACTAAAATTGGCGTTGCTTAAAAATCGCTGTATGCAGACCATGTTACCAGACCGACAATACAGACTTTTGGCTTAAAACCAGACAGACATTCCAGTGCCACACTGATGCAACGTGCCCAGGAGGTCTTAGACGCGTTCTGAGAAGTGCAGCGTTCTGGTGGTTAGACAGAATCCGGAGGTTGATGTTTTAGAGCATCTTGCACTTTAGAAGATTTAAAAAACCGTCCTGCTTTTGTGTATGGTGTGACCAATGGTGTGCCCGGGGCACTAATTAAAAAGGAAAAAAAAAAAAAAGAATCTAGTTGCTAGCGAGTTGTCGGAGGGCTGTGGAGCACTGTAGTATTTTGCGAGCGTTGGCTGTAGACTCACCGAGCCCGGTCTCCTCCTCCTGTCAGCACCCTGCTTCTCCTGTTTTTCTGTGACCTGCCTGGCAATACCACTCTTAAATAGCTTTTGACTTGCATGAAAGCTATTTAAAAGAAAAAGATTATACTTTGTTTTTGTAGACAGTGGTGGCTTGATAATCCTTTTAATGAATTGAATATTGGAGAAAAAAAATAGAGTTGAGTGCAGGAAAAACACCCTTAGGGTGAGTCCGGCTGTCCATAGAGTCCAGTGTGTTTAAAAGTCAATCCCCAGAAGCTTCTGGCAAGAATTTGTGCGTAAAAGGGGAGGGAGAGAGGTGTTAGGAGCGGGGAGGATGGAGTTGGATTTACAAGTCACGACTGGGTTCAACTGGCCTTTTTCCACTGTGTCATGTAAGTAGCTGCTTCCTTGTCCTGCCTGTCCCTCAGGCTTCCCCAGGTTCATTCTGACGAGAAGTTAGCAAAACCTTCACCTTCTAGAAGTTGATCCTGACATTGACATGAAGGCAAAGTCAAATTTTTTCCTAAGAACGGTGTTAGAGGTTGCAATTGGAGAGAACAGTTCCCAGACTGTAGGAGTTAACTGAAGCTATTGACACAATTGAAAAAAAAAAAATCAGTAAAGGAATGTATATAATACTGCTCTGTGTTTTACAGTAAGATTTGTTGCTCTCAGACTGTGTAAAACAAAATTTATTCATGTTTTCTGCATATTAAAAAAATCTTATTGTACCAATTGGTAAACTATTAAATGCATATAAAACTAGAAGTGGCTTTGTTTCCTTGGATGCCAGAATTAAAACTATTTTGAAGAAAGCTGTTGGTGTTCCACCCTTCAGACTTTGTTCCCCCCCTGCTTTTTCTTTTCTCGTTTGAAGGGTGCAGAAGCGGTGTTGGGGCGGCTGGTTACGGTCGAAGGGCGACTGGTGGCGGGTGCAGCGAGGGGCCAGGGCTGGGCTAGAGGGGGGAGCTTTCCCGTGCCGCTCCTGAACATTTCGGTTTGCGTTTGGGGTTTTTTGGGGTTTTTTTTTCGATGCTCTGGGTGAGTCCTCCACCATCGGACACCCTGGCGGAGGGCGGCCCAGCGCTCGGGCGCTGTCGGGATGCAGGGGGGGAAGGAAAGCTCCGGTGTGTGCAGGGAGCTCACCCCAAGGGCGAGATGGGTGTGAAAGGGAGGTTGGTAAGAAGAGCCGGGGTAGGTGAGGAATTTCAGTTTCCCCTTCGTGGTGGTGACGGTGCCCCAGGTGCCTCCCTGAGAGCAGCCCAGGGTGTGTACGAGACCAGTTTGCACCAGTTGTTGCCAGTTCCAATGCAGCGCTGATGGGTATTAAAGCTTTTTTCAGCAGCCAGGGTTGAATATGAAAATAAATCACAGGGGCAGGAGTTCTGGTCTCACCCCTGCGACCGCTGAAGGCAGCGAAGGGTTAACGGGTGACTCTGAGTTACAGCTTTTATGGTCCAGGCTGGGTGGTGACACCTGAGCCCTCTGAGGATAAAACCAGCGAATTTCTAGGTGCCTCCTGCAGGATTCCTCGTGGTTTTGGTCTTTGAAATGATTTCATGTGGCGGCAGTTCCTGCTCTGGGGCAGCAGGACATGGCTCCTGCCCGCTCCGGGAACAGCCGCGGGTGAGGGCTTCGTGTGACGGTGACACCGGGGTGGCACCCACTCTGACCAGACCCCAGAGGGCCGGAGAACCCTGACTGTAGGGAGCAGGAACGGAGCCGGCTCCTGGAGCTGGTCGAGGGCCAAGGGCTACGTTCAGGTTCCCAGAGGTTTCCCCCCCCTCCTCTGGCCCTGGCAGCGCTGCGGCAGGAGGACGAGTCGGTTCATTTTAGTGATGAACTTGTGCACCAAGCACCTGGGACCACCCCGATGAACGGCATCCAACAGCTTCCCCCAAACTGCAAAGAAATCAGTAAAGCACCTAAAATCGTTTAAAAAGCTTTTAATGGACTGAAAGACACTAGTAAAAGGAAAAACTTGTAGGAAAGATGCACTGTAGTCATTTATTGATTGCTTTCCAGGAAATTCAGAATTTTTCTAATAGGAGCAAGTTCTTTCGCAGTGAAGACGCCTCCGGCTTTGTCGCCTCCAACAACAACAGCTCGGAGGCAGCTCCCCTCTTCCCCTTCCCCCCACCAAGAGTTACAGACACCCCAGGGCAGGACAGGACCCGGTACAGAGCACGGGGACAGCACGCGTTCTCCGGAGGGTCAGTAAAAGCAACGGGACTGAGCACAGGGACAGACACAAGGGAGAGCGGGGGGCTGCACAGAGCCCTCAGTGCGAGCCCTTCGGGACAAAGACATTCAACTCTGTCGGCACCATCGCCCGCCGCGGCCACATCTCACCGGTGCTGGGACGGGCAGGGCCAGGGGAGCCTGCGCTCAGCAGTGACAGCCACCGCGGGACGCGTGCGGCAGGAGGGGACGCAGGGCAGCTGCCGTCGGTAACACCCATTGCCAGCAATGGAAGCTCCCCTGGCGCCAATCTCAGACCCCGGGGGGCAAAAAAAGGTTCGTTCAGAAGATAGTGGCCGTAGGTTTCAGTGCGCTGGGAAGCGGCAGGTTTTATTTAAATCCTCTCCCTTCCCCAAAGACCCCAAGGAATGCCAGATTCTGGGAACGGTGTGAATCCCACCTGGTCCAACTCACGGGTCAGGGGAACATCCACCAGCCTTGGGGCAGCGTTGCTATCGCAGATGAGACCAAAGCCCCTTTCTCTCTCCTCCCCTCTGCTACCAGAGCCCCGAGTTCCTGCTCCCGGCCGTTAGTTCAGGCCTCGATCGCTGCCCTGACCCCTCTCTCCTAGGCACTGGGGTTTCCACCCTCGTGGAAGTTTGTGCGCTTTTTAAACATCAAACCCTCGCTCTTGGGATACAGGATCCCGCGTTACCCAGCTGCAAGCGGAGCAGAGGGGGAACGGTGAGTATCATATATATATATTTTTATATATCTCTCTCTCTCTTTACCTTGAAAATTAGAATGTGAATGTTACAAAACCCCACTGAATTGCCAAACTGCCAACCAAAAGTAGAAAAAATGGTTAAAGGAATCCCATGGCTATATCCTGATGTAGAAACCGCTGTAC
>WKFP01013908.1:152977-164204 GCA_011057875.1 Pterocles orientalis
CTTTGCATTGTGTATTAATTGTACCAGTGCAATAACATTGTCAAAAAAAGGAGGAGCTGCTCCAGGGGAGTCCGAGACCCTGGGTCAGATTCAGAAAAGGGTGGTTTAAACTTTTTTTTTTTTTTTTAAAGCGAGGTACACATTAAGCAGAGCTCTGTGTTAAGGGGATGGCAGCAGAAGGCATGCTTGGCTCAGCCTCTTTCTCCTCCACAGCTTTGTCCTCTGCTTCCAGCTGTTCGCCACTTTTTATGCTTTCCTGGAGCTGCTGGCGTCGCTGCACCTCTGCTTTAAGGTTCTCCAAGTCTTTTTGGCTGAAGGGAAACCAGGAAGGGTAGCAAAGGTTAGAGTGGCTTTAGGAAGGGGGTGAAGCACAGGGACACGGCAACGTTCAACCACTGAAACACTCCTGGCTCCTGCCGGCTCCCACGCCCCATGTCTCAGCAACACCTGAGCCAGGCGCGGGGTTTGCCGTTTGGTTTGGAACCACCAGCAGCCACTCAAGGCAGAGGCAGGGAGGTTAATCCTGTGTCCAGGCAGCCTTCAGCTGCTTCTGGTGAATTTTTACCATCAGTGATTATTTCTAGCCTTAGAAGAACACAGTCACAGCTCAGGTCATCATTTTCCACCACCCTCGCAATCAAATTTTCAACTAAAAGTCTAAGAAACAATTTATAATAAATGAAAAAAAAAAAAAAAAGAGTACTGCTGTTCCTAGTGGTCTTAAAGACGATGATGATCATCGGGGCTAGTGTATGATCTCAGCTGCTGTTTGTAACCAACTCCTGCAGGGCTGGGGCAGGAACACCCCCAGGTGACTGAAAGCTGCCGCTCCTCCCAGCAGCCCGGGCTGTGGACCAGCCCAGCACCGCGCACTCCATCGCTGCAGGATGGAGACCCCTGACCATGGAGACCCCTGACCATGGAGACCCCTGACCATGGAGACCCCTGACCATGGAGACCCCTGACCATGGAGACCCCTGACCGTGCTTCAGCGACTCCCGCTCTGCCAACAGCGAAAGCAAAGAACCCCCTCGCTGCCAGGGTGACGGCCGAGAACAGGGGACAAGGGGAGAGGGCAGCTCCCGCCTGCAGAGGGACCCAAGGGGTAAGGGAAGCGTGTGTGTGATGTCTCGGGAACAGAGATGACACCAAAATCCTAATTGATTTCCAAAGGTGCAACACACAGAGGAGTCACTCTACCTTAGTGGAATGAAGAGAATTCCATTGATAATGTTCAGCTGCTCCAGGACACTGGCCATACTGGGAGCGGTGAACTACAGTGTAAAAGGAAAAAAACGTTTTAAAGCCAAAACCAAGACAGAGCAACTCAGCGCTCCTAAGCAAGTCCAGCCACCATCAATTCAAGGTCCTTATCCCCAAGCTCCTCCACCATCAGCTCCTGAGTTGTCCCCAGCTCTCTGCAGGGAGAGCCCAGAGCCTCTCCTGTCTGTCCTGCCGCTGGGAGGGAGCCTCAGCGCCTGGAAGCCGCCTCCCCAACCCGCTGGTGCGCAGCCGGGCAGGGAGAGCGCCCGTCGCGCGGGTTCACGTTCGCTATACTCCCCCGGCCACGCCACGACGGCTGGCGCGGCTGCCGGGTGCGCGGGCAGATAAGAGCGGCTGGGTTTGGCCCCAGAGGGACAATCGGCTCCTGCTCCACCTACAGCAGGGCAGGGCCCCCCGCTCCGCTGCCCAGCCACCCCACGCCACAAAATCCTTGGAAGGAGAACAAAGCACCCGCTGAAGGATGACGGCATTTTTTACGATGAGGAAACTGAAGCACTTTTGGATTGAGCAACGTGCCCGCGGCGGTGAGTCAGCAGAGGGGCGGGTTTGGTGTAGGTGTCCCCGGCTCCTGGCTGCCCAGCGCTCAGCCCGAGCTCAGGAGAGAGCCAGAGCCCAGAACCGCTCTGCTCGGACACGGAGAGCTCAACCAGCGGGTGTCAGTTACACCGTTCCACGTGTGTCTCAACCTCTGCCTGTGCAGGGACCTCCGGCCCGTGAGGGGTCTGCAGCCGGCACAGCCGCGACCCTCCCGCACCGGCACCGTCTGCACGCAAACACCGACACATCCTTCGGGAGCAGCTACACACAAATCTCTGCCGTCGCCACAAGGGCTCCCATTGCACAAGGTTACCTTCAGCGGCATGATGTTGGCGTTGGAGCCGTTCTTGTAAATCTCGTTCATTGTGCGTTGAAGAGCGACTGCTTGCTGAGTCAGGTATTTCAAGTACTCGGAGCTCTCTTTGGTCTTTTCATGGTGTTCTCCAAGCTAACCAGAAAAGGAAAAAAAAAAATATTAAAGAGGTATGACATCACAAATCAGAACAGGAGTCCTGCTCTCTGCTGGCTCAACATCCTTCTAGAAACTCACCCGCCTTGGCATTCAAAAAACCAACCAAACAAAAACTCCTCTAGGAGCCTTATTATCAACATTACACATTTCCATCAAGTAGGAGCACGCTGGCAGGGCGAGCGGCATTCCCTCCGCCGGGCCGTGCTCTCAGCCGGCGAGGCGGTGCCGGATCACCGGGTACGACTGCAGACGTGTTCAGACAGACCCCGGCCGACGCCGAGTTTCACTGTGCGGCACGGGCTGCGAGCGGGAGACGGTCTCACCCGTGGAACAGCTCAGCTGCCACACTCGGGTGGGTCTGGCACTCAAAAGGCGGGTGGTGCAAAAAGAGGAAAGGACAGACCGGCTCCTCCGGCGCTGCCCGAACGCGGGGCCGGGACACCAGCACCAGCGTCTGTCCAGTGATGGGTGCAGCGAGGACACCCTTGCAGAAGGCCAGTCAAAGACTTTTGGCACTAAAGGGGCAATTACTGTACGGGGCAGCAGCTCTGCCCCGGCCCCAGAAAGAAGAACCGCTGGCATCTGCTCGGGCCGGTTGTCGGAAGGGCTCCCCAGGCTCCGGGACGCGACGCTGTTTGCAGGGGTGCTGCTCGGTCCTGGCAGCAAAGCGACAAGCCAGCGGCGTGCCCTGCTCGCTCCGTACCTGGTTCTTGTAGATGGTGTAGCCTTCCTTCTCGTGCTGCAGCGCCGACCGGAACTCTGCTTTGCTCTCGTACACCCGGGCTACCAAGTGGTGGCTGGGGGAGGGAGAAGGGTTTAGAGGCACTTTCAGGAAAAAGAAACATTTCTGCAGGACAACGGGCAGGACTTTAACATAACATTTAGGCTCGAAGGCTTAATGCCAAAGGAGGCGGATGCTGGACGCTGAATACAGCGCAGCCGGGCAGCTGCCTTCTCCCCACTGTTAACTGGGGAAGGAGGAAACAGCCATAAGCCCTCACCCTTCAAAAAGGGTCTGTTTGATTAATAACCTTGTTGATTATTCACAGCCACAAGTAAAAACATCTTTCAGCAAAGAGACAACCACCAAAACAGCGACAGAGCTGGGACCCAAGTCACCTGGGCTCTCCCAGCTGGGACCCTGCTTCCGGAGCGTTTTGGGAATAAAAGATTTCTCTTGTTGGCAGTGGGACTGTGGGAGGTGATGAACCTCATTGAGCATCTCAGTGCCACTAGGGGAAGGCAAGATGCTTTCTGCAGAACGCAGATCCATCAACTGCTGGAAGACAAACCAGACTCTTGTGGGTGCTCAGTAAGATTTATTTTCCCCCTGACGAAGACCAGATGGGCTGCAGTGTGGCGGTAGCAGTTAGGAGTGGGCCACTGCCCGGCTGATGGTGAGCCAGCTCCGCCGCCAAGGACGGTGCGTACGGCACTGCCGAGCAGCGGCACTCGGAGCAGATCCGGAGGGCACCGACCGCTCGGAGCTCCCTTGGAAACACCAGGAAGCTGCTCAGTATTTTGTTCAAACACAAGGCTCTATGGTGAAGGACAAAAGCAAGCTGCACGCTTCTCAGAGACGGCTCTCCGAGGGCTGACACAATTCAACACTCGTTTACGTCCCACCCCAGGCTCCCAGCCTTGCTCTCCAACCTGCACTTGCCACATATGTTTCAGAGTCTACAAAATCTTGATTTTTTGGGGCAACCAGCACTACAGCAGATCCCACAAGTAACAAGGGATCTCTGTCCTTGAGACAACAAACTCAGAGGCTGTCCCATGACCTTGGCTCCGCAGCCCAGCAGTCCCGAGGAGGCTGGGACCAGCCCGAATCTCCATTCACCAGGATCCAGCTGGATCAGACCCCTCCGTGGAAGCGCACAGCGAGTCCACTCGCTCTTTAATAGGCCGGTGACCCAGCCCTCTGCCCCGCCTCACCTTAGTGCAACTTTCAGAGACTTGGAGCCGTGATACTTGGAGCTGATGGCCAGCGCGTTCTCCAGGAACCGGAGGGACAGGTCGTACTCCATGACCCCGTGGAGCACCAAGCCGATGTTGTTCTGCACGAAGAAGCCAAGCAGGCATTCAGAAAGGCAAATTCAAACTGCGGGTTTATTGCTCCGTAAATCCCGAGACCCCGCAGGTATGTCCCTGCCAAAGGTTGCAGCAGCCCCCAGGCCCCGGCGGGGATCCCTACAGCACGGACCACGGGCCAGGAGACCACTCTCCCCCTGGGAGCTCAGTGCAAACAAGCCAGACGAGAGATGAGAACTCTCTCTGCTTTATGCCAAGGCAACAAGAACAGGCTACGCTAAGGAATCCTCCCAAGGAGCACCGGCTCTTGGACCCACGTCTGCAGCGTCCCCGTGCAGAGCTCCAGCCGCGGGAGGCTGAAGAGCCAAACCCCCCCGGTGCCGTTCACCGAACACACCAACCAGCGGCACCCAGGGAGCGCAGCAGCGCCTGGCCGCCTGTTTCCAGAAACCACCAACGCGGGCGCGGTAAAGGGCAAGAGGTTCCTCTGAGACCAGAACTCGACTCACATCCAAGAGTGCCATTTCCGGGTGATCCTCCCCGAACACCAGCAGCATGAGGTAGCGTGCGCGGTACAGCAAGTTCAGCGCTGTCGAGAGCTGGCTGTTGGCAAAGCAGTACAAAGCCAGGTGCATCTGCAACAGAAGGGACCCAGCACTGAGGGTTTGCACGTACCGCCCGGTGAAACCAACTCGTCTCTCCTCCTCGCTCCTCTCCTCAGCCGCACACAAATAAAAGATTTTCCGTGATGGTTAACAAGGATTCCAACCAGAGCAGTCCAAGCCTGCTGGCCGAGTCACAGCTCCACTGAGGTACCGCGTACGACAGTGCTGAGGAAGCTGCAGAGTTTCATTTTGGTTTCTCCAGGAATATTTCAAAACAGACCTGTGCGTACTGTTCTGATTGCGCTTGGGGGGGATTCTTGCTCTTTTGGGCAAAAGCCAGCAGAGTGAATGAATGTAAATAAACATTCATCAGAGAAACCCCCACAACTCTAAACTAAGGACAAATACTGAGGACGCAGGACGATTATAATGCAAACACTTCGGTATTTGCTTTACAAAGCTGTAAGATACAAAGCTTATAACGGAAATGGAAGATTCGGGGAAGAACAGGGCAGAAGAAAGGAGAACTGCAGCTGTTCTCTAGACTCAAACACAAATTAAGGCTCACAGACTCCGGGGACACACGAGGTGCTGCTTCTCCCCCAGCGCCCTGTACTTACATATTCTTGGATCGTGTTGGGATGCTCGATGCCCAGGACCCTCTCGCTCATTAGCACCGCTTTCTGCTGATTGCTTAAGGCCTAAAAACGGAACAGAAGACCCAAGAGCCAGTCACACAGTGCCACGCACATGAGTGAGCACGGGGAAGAACTGAACAGAGCCCAGCCGAGCCCTTGCCTACCTCTGAATAGTCCCCCATGATATAGTTGAGACGAGCTAGCAGCCTCAGGCAGGCACAGATCTCCACATGCATAGCACCATACACATTGTTGAACAAGTTTAAGGCTTCATTGATGAGCTCGCAGCCCTCCTTCAAGAAACCTGAAAAAAGTTACATTCCTGTCTGTATGCATGTTAAATAACCCCCACGCTGCTGGAGGGGAGCGCTGCCCGCGGAGAGAAACCAGCAGCGGGACACACCGCCCTGGGCGAGGGCTATCGCCTCGGAGAAGGACACCGCTGCCCTGCACACAGCCCTGTTCATGGTGGCAACCGTACAGCAGGCGTGTGGTTCAGATGGGCTCGGAGACCACGAACATCCACCAAACTGGGTGGGTGGGGGTGTACTGGGGGAGAGCAGGGGACCAGGCTGCTCAGCCTTTGACCAGCGGTCGCCCCAGGAGGCGGAGGCGTGCTGGGTCTGTACCTTGCTGAACCTTTGCTTGCCCGCTCTGGAAAAAGTGGAAAGCGTCGGAGGCTTTGGGGTTCACATGCTTCACTACAGGGAAGATGTTGAGAATATCCTCTTCTGTGAAGGTGGGCTTGTGCCTGTTGTCGAAGTTGTACTCCTTCAGCAGTATCTGGAGGAACCAAAAAGACCAGAGGTGACAATCACGGCCATCCTAGGTGCCCGTCAGGAAAAGAGGGGAAGTGAGCCTTGGACTCTGCACATGGACTCACAGCCAAAACATCTCCCGTGTCCCCACCCGGGGACATCTCCCGTGTCCCCACCCAGGGACAGAGTTTTGGCAGAAGGTCACGCGCAGGCACACACGACCAGCTGTGCACGGCTAGATCACACCAGAGTGCCAAGGCGTGGCTGCGCCAGTACTGGACCCCCGAGGGGAACCCCATCCAGCCACACTCCCGCGCCCCACGGCAGAGCTGCGGGGAAGGAAACCCCCTGTGCTGCCAGCCCGGCTCTGCTCAGCCAAAGAGCTGCTTGTCTGTGGGTGGGGAGTAGGTGTTCGCATGAATTCAAGCTGCGGGTTTGGTCCGTCAGACAGCGAGCTACAGGAGCTGTGCTCAGGCTGGCTCCTCTGCTGGGGAGGTGCACAGCAAGTTCACCCTAACAGGGAACCGGGTTAGAAATCTCCTCCCCCAGGGCTGGAGCCTGTGTCCCACGGGAAGGCTGTTCCCCCAGCACAGCCTGCGGCCACTCTTCGTGCTTCTCAGCAGAGAGCGTGATGGGGAAGGGAGGGAAGATGGGGATCTTACTTGGACTCCAGTTTTGATGGAGATTTCACGGAGCAGGGTGATTTTCTGTAGATTATACACTTCAGCCGCTTGGTCGGCGTTCTCACTGCAAAAAGCACAACCAGGCGTCAGCTCTCGGTCAGGTCCTGCCCAGCGCCACGCTCCGGGGTGGGGTACCTGGGGCAGGGTCCCCGCACAGCTCGGTGCCGACTGGAGCCAAGGACTAACGTTCCAGCGGTTGTAACGGTCTGTGAAGGCTTACAGCGATGCACAAGAGGGCTTTCTACTGAAATCCCACATGTGCTCTCTTGCGGAGTTCAGGTGGGAGCCTGGGTGCCTCCAGCTGCGGGCGAGCGAGCTGTCCCTGGCGCGAGGGACGAGCCAACGACCTCCCACCTGCCTTGGCCTCATCAGTGTCATCTCATTTCAAATTTCAGTTACACTTCCCCCTGCTGCTCTTTGCCCAATTTCTTTCCTTTATAAGCCCGTAAAACTCCCCTCAAGAGTACAAACTGATATTCAAACAAAAAACACGTCACAAAGGCAGGTCCTATGAAAGAGAAAGTTACGGACACGGGGTGAGAGTCGAGGGCGGTTTGCTCTGCTTACCATTCCAGGCTGTAATCAAAGTAGTTCTTTGCTTCTGAACAAATATTCTTCCAGAGCTCCTGCGGGGTCATGCTGGCCCATGCCGTGTTATCCGCATTCCCAAGGTTCCTGTTTTTCCTTTTCTTGTTCTTTTTCTTGGAGACCAGCTCATCAGCTGGAAGATGGGCGATGGGATTTGGAAAGGAGCTCAGAAAGCAGTTGAGGAAGTGGCTGATGGCTGCTGACAAACCCGACAGCTCCACGCCCTGCAGCGAGACACCAAAATCAGTCCGTGAAGACACCTGCCATCACACAGGCACCGAGCCCCACGCAAATCCCGCCCTACCAGAACCAGGAAAATCTCCCAGGAGAGGGAAGAGAAGGCAATATTTGCAAGTGGAAGTGGCACAGACAGGATTATGTGGATATAAGCATATACCTACAGACACAAATACACAGTTCCAGCGGGGCTGTGACCCGGGACAGGGAAACTGCAGAGTGAGAAGATGTTGCCGCTGGAACGCAGCCAGGTGCATCGCTACGCTATGCACAGACAGGTACTGGGACGCACTAATGTTTACGGCACGAAAAAAGCTTCTCAGAAGGGCAAAAGCAACACTGTTCAAGAGGCAAAGGTATTACAAGGAAAACAAGCTGCGATTTCACTTTTGAAAGCCTTCAACACAATGAGTGAGAATCTGGGGAAGAGAGCACGAGCGATCCCTCTCTGGGAAAGCTGCTTCAAGTGGGAACTTGTTTTCCCTTACGCGCAGGTCTGCACCTATTCCAGCGCTAATGAGATCGTCCTTCCCGTTACCAGGCAACCCCCACGAGCTGCCTAATGAGCAGAGAGACTCAAACCGCTCTATTCGGGGAAAAAAGTCACGAGAGAGGACAGCAAGGCAGGAGGTCAGACTGCAGGTCATACCTGGAGGTACGTCTTGAAGATGTGTTTAGCCGATCGAGTGATCAATTCACTGATTCCTATTTTCTACCCAGAGGAACAGAAAACAGAGGCTCAGAGTCAGTCGGCAATAACAATGAAAAACACGCTCGTTTTTGAAGGGGGCTTTTATCCAGATCTGCAGAAGATGCATTCTGCAGCCCTTCCCCTGCAGCACAGACCTTTGACAGCACTCCTGGGGCTGGGGAAGCCCCCCTGCAGACCCCTGCACGGTGCCCACACGCCACCACCTGCGGCTCAGCTCTACCCGGGCTTCTAGGAGCCACCGCAGCACCGGCCCTGCGTGTGCCTCTGTGCAGCCGTGCTCACAGCACTCTCCAGTTGGGTTCAAAGCCCTGATGGATCTTAGAGGCATAAAAAAATGCAAGGCTTAAAATCCAGCTGCGTCATCTGCTGTTATGCTTGGGAATCCCTGAAGCACTTCTCTATCCCAAAGGCCACTCGACGTCCCTAACGCTGTGGAAGCCATTAAGGATCTGGGAGCAAAGCCTCCCTTGCACCACTTACAGGTCCTTCTCCCTCCTCCTCTGCTTTGGAAGCTGTTTATATTTATACAGAGAAAACAACTGGCCAAGTCGGAACCTGTAGAGGGCAAATTCTGCCAGAGGTGGTTTTAACCGACAGTCTGAAGTGAAGCCCGATACTTACAAAAATGTGATCCAGCTGAGCACGGCCAGGGGTCTTGGTGATGAAGTTGATCACTTTGCCCAGATAACGCATGTTGATGCCCCGCTGGTGCATGGCCTCGGCTAAGGTAGCCCCGTCCATCGGCAGCACCGTGTGATCCAGGCAGTCTTTGACCTGCAGGGTACGTACAAACTTTGGTTATCGACAGCAAACAAAGGGAAGAATTTCCATTAAAAAAAAAGAAAGAAATCTGACTGGAGAAGGAAAAAGGCGTTGCCTGATGACAGAAGGCAACTTCCAGGGATGACGTTTAAGTGACAAGCACAGCAAGAACCGGTAAGCACAGAGCACGGATCAGCCAGAGCCAGGGCTGCAGCATCCTCTCAGCATCCTTCAGCGTAACCCAGCACCCTTCGGCATAACCCAGCACCCTTCGGCATAACCCAGCACCCTTCGGCATAACCCAGCACCCTTCGGCATAACCCAGCACCCTTCGGCATAACCCAGCACCCTTCGGCATAACCCAGCACACAGCTTCCAGCCGTTCGCCCGCGGCCACAGGGGAATTCGGGAGCAGAGCAGGGACCCAGAGGACTCCTGTGGCTCCGGCAACGAGAACCGCTTTCCCCTCGGCACGGCTGATTTAACTACTAATGCTTGGGGAACTCATGGGCTGACCCTTCTTTACGGGCCTCACAGTCACTAACTAAAACCATTTCCAGTTAAAGAACTGCGCGGAGCTGTACACACTCAGCTGATAAGAGGAGATGGCATTTGCATGTTGTGTTGCAGTGCTGATAAAGAGTCGCTTAATCCACGTCATGCAGTGACACCGTTACTCTGCTACGCAGCGTACGGAGGATTGCCAGCTCACAGCAGCTGGGTTGTTACCTGCCCTCGCGCAGGCTTGTGCAGCGTTTTGGGTTTATATCCATCGACTATCTTGTAAAACAACAGGCACCAAGCCCTTCTCTGATTCTCTCCCCCTCCTTTTCTATTTACAGACTGAATAGCTGGTCTTAAAGGTTACGGCTGACTACAGAAGGGGTGGGTTGAGAGTTCAGAAGCAACTCTCCAGCAAGGAAAATCCCCTCCTACATAACACCAGCAACTCCTGAGCCTCCTGGAGTGGAAATCATCGATTCCTCCCTCCTCATTACAGTGCCTGCTGTAACATGTGTCAGCAGTCAATTTAGAGAGTGTCCTGAGAAGGGAAAAGCTGGTATTTCTTATCAGCCAGATGCACGGTAAGCATCCAAAACACAATAGATATTAGTAAGAAAGATTTCCCAGTTCACTCCAAATTATTAGTCACCAGTTGAGTCACAGTCAGGGTCGGATAATGCAGTAAGTCGTGCAGGACGCCCAGGGCTAGGGAGGATGACTTGTGTGCTTTCTTGTCCCAAATTCTCAGCAATAGCTGTTAATTACCAGTGCCAAAAAGTCTTTGTTGGAGCGAGGTGGGAAAATTGTGCCACGATGCAAGACAGGAAATGGAAAACCCCTCTTGTGCCTGCACCAGAGCTGCTTGTGCTGTTCACCGCACCTCACCGTGGTGCCAGCGCTCGGCAGTGAACACAGCACCCGCTTGGGAGGCGAGGCTGGCGTACCCCGGCGTCAGTGCTGGCTCAGAGCAGCCAGGCTGGAGGCAAGCTGTCAGAGAGAACATCACCGCTGGTCCCCAGTTCCTTACCAAACCCGGGATCTGGCACGACAGCAAGAACGCGGCAGCATCCTTCAGCAACTGCTTCTGATCCTGCACCTCCTCTTTGCTAGACTCAGGAAAACGAACACCTAGGAGAGTGAAAGAGAAAAAACATAACATACATCAGCTCAAAGAAAAAACAAGTTCAAAACTTATCCACAACATGTTTCTATGGGAAGAGCATTAGCTGCTCTGCCTGGTTAGCGCCTGTGCTGCTCCTGCCCACACATTCTTTCTTAACACAGCTTTTTTAAAAGCCAAAATTCTGCTCTTTACCTAGTCCACCCTACCTATTGCACAGTGCAGTGTCCACTTCAGTGCACAAGAGCCACCTGGCTAGACTGGAGTGGGAGTGTTTCAGCAGATGGGTCAAT
>WKFP01013908.1:172823-215715 GCA_011057875.1 Pterocles orientalis
GGGGAAGCCCCCCTGCAGA
The DNA here is from genome assembly GCA_011057875.1 of Pterocles orientalis. Classification (NCBI taxonomy): domain Eukaryota; kingdom Metazoa; phylum Chordata; class Aves; order Pterocliformes; family Pteroclidae; genus Pterocles; species Pterocles orientalis. The sequence goes on from WKFP01013908.1 coordinate 172,843, forward strand.
CCCCTGCACGGTGCCCACACGCCACCACCTGCGGCTCAGCTCTACCCGGGCTTCTAGGAGCCACCGCAGCACCGGCCCTGCGTGTGCCTCTGTGCAGCCGTGCTCACAGCACTCTCCAGTTGGGTTCAAAGCCCTGATGGATCTTAGAGGCATAAAAAAATGCAAGGCTTAAAATCCAGCTGCGTCATCTGCTGTTATGCTTGGGAATCCCTGAAGCACTTCTCTATCCCAAAGGCCACTCGACATCCCTAACGCTGTAGAAGCCATTAAGGATCTGGGAGCAAAGCCTCCCATGCACCACTTACAGGTCCTTCTCCCTCCTCCTCTCTTTTGGAAGCTGTTTATTTTCACACAGAGAAAACAACTGGCCAAGTTGGAACCTGTACAGGGCAAATTCTGCCAGAGGTGGTTTTAACCGACAGTCTGAAGTGAAGCCCGATACTTACAAAAATGTGATCCAGCTGAGCACGGCCAGGGGTCTTGGTGATGAAGTTGATCACTTTGCCCAGATAACGCATGTTGATGCCCCGCTGGTGCATGGCCTCTGCTAAGGTAGCCCCGTCCATCGGCAGCACCGTGTGATCCAGGCAGTCTTTGACCTGCAGGGTACGTACAAACTTTGGTTATCGACAGCAAACAAAGGGAAGAATTTCCATTAAAAAAAAAAAAGAAATCTGACTGGAGAGGGAAAAAGGCATTGCCTGATGACAGAGAAGGCAACTTCCAGGGATGACGTTTAAGTCACAAGCACAGCAAGAACTGGCAAGCACAGAGCACGGATCAGCCAGAGCCAGGGCTGCAGCATCCTCTCAGCATCCTTCGGCATAACCCAGCACACAGCTTCCAGCCGTTCGCCCGCGGCCACGGGGGAACTCGGGAGCAGAGCAGGGACCCAGAGGACTCCTGTGGCTCCAGCAACGAGAACCGCTTTCCCCTCGGCATGGCTGATTTAACTAATGCTTGGGGAACTCATGGGCTGACCCTTCTTTACGGGCCTCACAGTCACTAACTAAAACCATTTCCAGTTAAAGGACTGTGCGGAGCTGTACGCACTCAGCTGATAAGAGGAAATGGCATTTGCATGTTGTGTTGCAGTGCTGATAAAGAGTCACTTAATCCACGTCATGCAGTGACACCGTTACTCTGCTACGCAGCGTACGGAGGATTGCCGGCTCACAGCAGCTGGCTTGTTACCTGCCCTCGCGCAGGCTTGTGCAGCGTTTTGGGTTTATATCCATCGACTATCTTGTGAAACAACAGGCACCAAGCCCTTCTCTGATTCTCTCCCCCTCCTTTTCTATTTACAGACTGAATAGCTGGTCTTAAAGGTTACGGCTGACTACAGAAGGGGTGGGTTGAGAGTTCAGAAGCAGCTCTCCAGCAAGGAAAATCCCCTCCTACAGAACACCAGCAACTCCTGAGCCTCCTGGAGTGGAAATCATCGATTCCTCCCTCCTCATTACAGTGCCTGCTGTAACATGTGTCAGCAGTCAATTTAGAGAGTGTCCCGAGAAGGGAAAAGCTGGTATTTCTTATCAGCCAGATGCACGGTAAGCATGCAAAACACAATAGATATTAGTAAGAAAGATTTCCCAGTTCACTCCAAATTATTAGTCACCAGTTGAGTCACAGTCAGGGTCGGATAATGCAGTAAGTCGTGCAGGACGCCCAGGGCTAGGGAGGACGACTTGTGTGCTTTCTTGTCCCGAACTCTCAGCAATAGCTGTTAATTACTAGTGCCAAAAAGTCTTTGTTGGAGCGAGGTGGGAAAATTGTGCCACGATGCAAGACGGGAAATGGAAAACCCCTCTTGTGCCTGCACCAGAGCTGCCTGTGCTGTTCACCGCACCTCACCGTGGTGCCAGAGCTCAGCAGTGCCCGCCTGGGAGGTGAGACTGATGTACCCCGGCGTCAGCGCTGGCTCAGAGCAGCCAGGCTGGAGGCAAGCTGTCAGAGAGAACATCACCGCTGGTCCCCAGTTCCTTACCAAACCCGGGATCTGGCACGACAGCAAGAACGCGGCAGCATCCTTCAGCAACTGCTTCTGATCCTGCACCTCGTCTTTGCTAGACTCAGGAAAACGAACACCTAGGAGAGTGAAAGAGAAAAAACATAACATACATCAGCTCAAAGAAAAAACAAGTTCAAAACTTATCCACAACATGTTTCTATGGAAAGAGCATTAGCTGCTCTGCCTGGTTAGTGCCTGTGCTGCTCCTGCCCACACATTCTTTCTTAACGCAGCTTTTAAAAGCCAAAATTCTGCTCTTTACCTAGTCCACCCTACCTATTGCACAGTGCAGTGTCCACTTCAGTGCACAAGAGCCACCTGGCTAGACTGGAGTGGGAGTGTTTCAGCAGATGGGTCAATACTGCAAGTGCTAGAAACTTTTGCTTTTGCACACCAGAATTAAAATAAAGTTTTAAGTTCTAGCTGCAAAGTCAGTGCCAGAACACTCATCCTTACAAGCCTCAGAAGATGTTTGGGCATTTCAAAACACATGTTCCCTCTGACATTTATTCCAAGCTAAATTCAACTTCATGGCCGCTCCCCCGCAATTTGCATGCACACAGCCTTGGTATTCACCCCCATAAACACTCCGGGAGGTTCTGCTGTGTTTCCAAATAAAAAAATACCAATTCCAGATATGGAATGCTGCACACACTGCCGGGGACTGATGCACGTCTCTGCAAGGGCACTGCGACCTGCTTACCATCATGTCACCAAAACAAACCCTGCCCTTCACTCAGGATCCAACTGCAGCAGCCGTTTGACTACAACTGCTGGGTTTTGTGTAAACTACTACATTAGGATCAAATTTAATTTTTTCCCCTCCCTCTGCTTCTTTTCATGTGGCCTAGCAGCTGGGATGCTGGAGAATCACAAGAAGATTCTTGGCAGCGATCTGCAGACCTCCCTCGAGCGTAGCAGTGGGAGACAGCTTACAGCCTGCTTCTGGCAGTTCGAGCATCGCCATCAATGACGCTTCTTTCTCTTTTCTGTCTCTTTGTGCTTCATGGAGAATCCTGCACCAGCCCAGCCAGCCAAAAGCCAGCAATATTCTTGGCTACAGAACACAATTTTTTGTGGACACAGCGATCCCCTGAAGGAGGACTACAACCAGCCCTTTGTACACATACCTGGTGAGAAAATATCTGGGTTAAACCGAATGTCAAACGACGTGTCACTAATGGAGCCTACAGCCTTGCAAGCGTTTCGAATCACTTCTCTGCTTTTGGGATCCACTGGAGCAGGAAGGAAAACAGAATACAAATGAATGTTGATTTCAGAAAATGACAAGCCTAGCTATTAATTTAAGAGTTTCGCTGCTAAAAGCAGCAGGGATGGCACATCCTGCAGAAATCCATTATAAAAGCAATCAATTGCAAGGGATTTGGAAAGGACGGCTGCAAAGTGGGAAGAGCACATGGAAAGTCTGACCAACAGCACATAACCCATGGACCCCCTTCTCCCACTCCCCAACCACAGATACTCAGGAATCCCAGCCTGGGACTGTGTGTGAACTGCTCCACACACAGAGCTACGACAGCAGCGACAGAAGCAGCCAGTGCTTGTCCTGCTGAACAGCAAACAACCGCCCCGGCCACCCCCGGCCTGGCATCGCTCCCCCCAGGGACACAGCCCACCACCCAGGGCGGGAGGCCGGGGCTGCTGCTGGTGCGAGGATGAAATACCTGTTCCTTCATCAGAGGCAATGGTCTCCGCCAGCTCTTTCACCTGATCAAGTCCCGTCACGTTATCGTCTATTTTACCGTCCTCTGACTCAGACTTCTCGCTCTCTGCAGTGCCGTTCTCTGGAGACGCGCCGTTTTCCAGCGCACCCGAGCTCTCCTGTTTGTTGGCTTTCTGCTGCATCAGCTGCAGTGCGGCCAGCTTCATGAACAAGAGATACCTACAGGAAAGGAAAGGAGGAACTCAGCACAGCAGGAGAGTCCAAGAGGATCACCACCGCTCTGTGAGGAAAAACCCCAGAGTTACCCTTACAGAGCACAGTTTCCCTGGGGGAAGGCAGGACGTACACCCTTCTCCCATGAGCCTTCCAAAAATCAAAGGAGTGCACATTAGCTTATCAGAATAACTAAAAAAAAAAAAAGAAGTGGGTTATAATTTCCCATCACAACGGGAAACCAATCTCCCTGCAGTGGTTACAAACTGCTTTCCACGCGCAGCATCAGCACACAGCTCGAGATGCCTCTCGCTGCCAGATGCGCTGGACCAGTCAAACACAAACCAGCAGCAATTCCTCCGGGAGACCTCAGCACAGAGAGACCAGCCCCTGCTAGCCGAGGAGGAGCAGCAGCACCCTACAGCCACGGTCCTGCAGGCTGCTGGTCTGGACGCTCTCCCGGGGAGCAGCAAAGCCTGCCTGCAGGCACGGGCAGGACTGGGAAGGGTGCGCTGGGAGGGTGCTGGCTGCAGAACTGGTTGCTCAGCGGGTTGGGCTCCTCCGTCAGCAACTGGAGGGTTTGTCTTGCCAGCAAGCGAAGCACAGGCTCTGACCATCTGCGATAGCAGAGCGCCTGTGGCCCTTCACGTTGGAAGCAGGAGCACTAACATCACACCAGCACCACGCGGCCACGTGAACCTCGACTTGTCCTGCTCCCGGAGCTCCCACCTCCTCGCCCGCACTGAGCGAGCTCAAACGCCAACACATCCCGCCACAAAAGTGCCTACAGGAGTTCCCATAGGTCATTTTTTTCAGCCTTTAGGAAAAAAAGGTAGCATTCGAGGCATCTGGAGAGCCTTAAAGCATAAATCCTTCTCACTCCCTAGCCATCAGGTGCACAGGGTATCTGCAGGGAAGGAGGTCAGGCAGAAAACAATAAAAACAGATCTGGGAACTAAAAAAGCAAAACCACCTCTTTCCCTGGCTCCCTGTAACCCTGTCGGAATCTCTGCTGTTTTCAACTCTCATTAATTAAGTTCCTACAATAGCTGCCCGCTTCTGGGACTGTGTGACGTCCCTGGGATGACGCAGCGTGGTCCTGACTTGGACCATGACCAAGGTGGAGGAAGGGGGGAGCTCAGCTCACCTGTGTTCTACAAAGGCATCAACAAGCTCCTGCCGGAGACAGCAGAGCTTGTGTCTGTGCTGCTTGGGGAACCCCATTTTCTTACATTCCTCTGGCATCTCCTCCCCTTCAACAGGCAGGAAGTTTAGATCCGGAGGGAAAGTGCGGAGCAGGTCCAGGATGTAGTGACGCCCGTCGTTGCCGATAATGCCTTTGCACTCCACCGAGGAGCACAGCTCCACCTCCTCGTTCTTGTCGTTGAGGACTTTGTGCTTCTGGATTTTAAGCGGCCTGCTGGTCTTCTCCAGCAGCTCCAGGTACTTGGGGTGCGAGACAACTGTCTTGCCAAAGTCTATTGACCCATAGATGACGCTCTGCTCCTGCTCCCGTTCCAAGATGCCAGGAATAATAGACTGAGCTGTCACCCTGTAACCTCTGTAATCCACCACCACCGTCCCCAGCGTGTACAGCCCCTCTACATCCACAGCATTGTAGGTCCGCACACCATTGAGGTCATTGGTAGGAGCGACGTAAGCAGCAACATCTCCGCCAAAGTCCTTGTAGTGGTCACGGACGTCAAAGCCCAGGCTGAAGAAGATGTTGTTCCAGATGAACATCTGCATCTTGGTCTCCTCGCTGGGGTTGATGGCCATGACGTTGCCATCGATGACAGCCATAGCACCCCTGGTTGCTGCTGCGGTGAAGTCGCTGTGAACCTGCAGGCAGGTGTAGAGAAAGCCGCATAAGGAAGGGCTCCTGCTCTCCCAGCCCCACGCTCTCAAAGCTCCCTGCAGATTTCTCCTTCACTCCTCCCAGCAGCCCCCAGCAGGCCAGCGGGCTTCTCGTTCTGCGAGCCCGGCTAGCAGCTGGGATACAGGCTCCAGGAGCCAGAATATCAGGGACCAGCACGGCTCAGACTCCTTAGCTCTCTGCAGAGGAGGGTTAGGTGTGTGCCCCACCTCCCCCTGTTCCTCCCACCCACCTGAGGACGACCAGATCAGACAGAACAGGAGAGGACTATGAGGAGGGAGACTTGGGGTCAAGGAGCACAATTCTTCCCACAGGAATGGGAACAGACGGCAGCCATGCGAGAGAACAAGACCCCTTAGACTACAAACAGTAGTCCATCCTCCTCTTGCAGCCTCTAATGGCCCAGGTGAAGTGTCCAGACGTGACACGGGCAGCAGAGAGGGGACTGCGTGAAGAGCTGCCTGCACATCCCAAAGGTACCTTGAAAATGGCTCGTTCCCTCAGCAGCCTCTCGGGCAGGTTCTTGCGCGGCAGCTCTCGCGTGGTCTGCAGCTCCTCGTTCCAGTCTCTGGTCTGAAAGAGTTAAAGCCTTGTGGGAAGCAATCACAGTGTGGGAAGGGGCTGGCAGGTCAGCGGTTCTGCTTTACGAGGCATTTTGTGAGAGAAGGGAGGGGAAGGGGCAAGAATTCAGGCTGCCCTCCTCCAGAGGGGACTTTATTCCCCAGCAGTCTGGGACAGATCTCACACTAGCCCAGAGCTCACGCAGGGCAGCTCAATGGCAACAGCAGCTTGCTGGCTCTGGAGGAGGGTAGCACAGGTTTCATCAGCCAACGCACCGCGATGTGGTCACACCGCAGGCACACAGCCGCCCATGGGTGGCCGTTCCAGCCCTAACCCGCGCTCAGCCTGCAGGATTTTAAGCTAGGAAGCCAAAACAGAAGCACTTGGAAGTTTGGTCAGAGACACAAGAGCCACTCCAGGCCTGACTGGCATGGAGGAGTGCCCTGCCTTCTGTGCAGCGGTGCTCGTCAGAGCAGGGACACTGCATTTATAAACACACGAGCAGAATTTGCTCCTCTTTACCTGCTCAGGGAGCTGCAGCCTGAGCGGCACAGCCCCTGTAGCCAAGGGCACCGTCAAGAACAAGGACTCTGCAAGTCTTTCCTTGAGGAGCAAAACTCTTCCTCTAATACCCGAGGTCTATCTGTTACACGTTAACCAGTTCCCAGTGCAACAGCTCCTGCCAGTGAGACCAGTACCTGTCCAGGTATGTGCTCTTCATAGCCCAGTCTGGAAGTGTACGCGTCTTCTGCCCGCACACAGTCCATGGCGTGTTCTGCCTGCGGAGCCGTCCAGCTGTACACTTGGAAAGGAGTGGCTATCCTTTCAAAAGGGTGTCTCTGAACCCTAGTTTGGGAGTGAAAACAAACAATTACACATTTTCCAAAGGAAGGTTTCTTTCTGTTCTATGATAATTTTCCCTCTGCTGCTTCTGACAAACAACAGAAGACGACCAGGTCTCGCGAGCAGCGCAGCAGACTTCCATTTAACAAGCACTATACCCGCGATGACTGGCACAGGCAGCATCTCTCAACAGCAGTTTGCAGAATAACCCGGGCTCTCCCCACCCTCCTTTCCCAGTTCTATCCTCAGCTGTGTCACCAGAGATCCCCATCACGCTCGGCATTCAGAGGGGGGGACTCTCCGCCTGGCCTCAGCTCTCACCCGGTCCGTACGGGGCGCATTATACAGCCCATGTACAGCACACACCCACTGAAGAGAAAAAGCAACCGTCACCAAACGCCTCCTGCGTAATCTGTCTGCTCCCAGCAGGTGCTGGAGTCTCATCTGTATTTACTTCTGGCCCGAGAAGCAATTCAGTATAATCATTTTTAAATGGCCAGATAGTCACAGTGGTGGCTGGAGGCCACTGCTAATTTCCAGCCCTTGCCTGGTGTCACTTTCATCTTCTTAATGAGAGCAGAAGCAGAGCTCCTGAAAGGCACACAATGTGCCCGTCAGGCTGCACCCTGCTGAGCCCAGGCAGGTCATTAAGTGACTCTAAAGAATGACGGGCTCCTGCGCAGGACCCGCTGTCCTGGAGCAGGATAAATGGTCCCTGCAGCAAGGACAGGAGAATAAAACAATACAGTATTGTTGTTATACTATTATTATTATTACAGGAGCCAGAGGAAATTAGAGAAAATGAACGTGCACAGACATGTTCAAATAATTATTCTCTTTCCACCATGAGCCTGTGCAAAGCCCTCATGTGTTACTTTCCCTGACATTTTATGCTTCCGCCTGTTTTTTGGATTCAGGGGAGAAGTACCTACTGCTCAATTGCTGCTGCATGTGGCCATGCTTCACGTTAACTCTTTGCTGCCTGGATAGCTAGGAAATCGCCAAGCCTCCCACAAGGCACGCAGCCAGCGCACAGACTCAGCAAGGAGCCCCACGCCTCAGCACATCCGCAGTTTCCCTTGTACAAACACTGCAGCCCATCTCTGGACTTTCTCTCCCACCGCACACACTGCCCTACGTGTTCGTTTCCCAGCAGGGACAGAGCGCGCTGAATTCCAGCAAAGCCCCACAGCTGATGCTCCCTCGGCAAGGGAAAGCTGTCATCCCCCAGCCTTGGCTTCAGGCAGAGCTGAAATCCGTAAACCTACGTGTGGTAAAGCAAGAGCCACCTGGGAGCTACAGCCAAGAGAAACCACCCAGGGGATGGCGATCAGGACCCTGGGCTTCCACCGGCCCGTCACTGCCGTGCTGAACCCGTCCCATCAGCTCCCACAGCTCCGTGTCTCCAGCGAGGGAACGCCAGTCACACCAGAGCGCTGCCGTGACACCGAGTTGGCGTTGTGTGGTCCCTGCTGCACAGACCCGCGTGTCCCAGCCACCCCACCACCGTGTGCGCGCAGAGAAAGCCGGCACTGCGATCCCCCTGTATCAGAGGGGCAACCAGCTCCCACAGGGCCGGCCGCGCAGCCGAGCCTCGCCAGCAACCTCACAGCATCGCTCGCAAGGCAACCAGAGAGGAAAAAGCACTGCTACCGTTTCTTCTGCAGAGCGGAGAAGTTTTTTTTGAAGGTAGGGCTGATCTGGTTAAGTAGTTCCACCAAGGAATGACTGAGAAAACTGGGGTTTGCAGGTTTGGGATTGAAGTTGTACGCAGTAGACCTGCAAGAGAAAAAAATCAGCAAAGTCACAAGGTGCTGTCATACCCGGGACTCCCCGTACCCTAGGAACGCGGCACACGAACGAGAGCTTTCCATGCACACACCGCACGTAAGGCCGGCACAACGCGCCCTTGTCTGGGAAGCGGAGAGCAGGAGGCACGCGGCCAGACAGGCTGCAAGGGTCCCTCCCGGTGAGACCCAGCGAGTGACCCTGCGCCTGGGCCCCGACGGACTGCACAGCAAATCTCATCTAGACCTTCACCAGCCACCGCCGGGTTCACAAAGGCTCCTGTTCTCACGGCTAGGAAGGATGATTTCAGAGTTTCCTAAACACACCAGAAGCACCTCTGCTGCACAGAGAACCCCCCCGGCAACGGCACTAACAACACCGATCTTTTATTTTTACAGATCAGGAAACAATGCACCACAAATTACTTCTTCCCCGAGCCAGTTTAGCACAGAGCACTTCCACTTCACAATGGGAAAGAAGGCAAAGCTATGCTGGAATTTTTTCTCCTATGTTTTAAGCTCTCCTTCTCTTCAGGCAGCTTGACTCTCCTTCTGTGAATTATAACCTTGGATTTCAAACATGCAGCTACAGTTGCCCAGGCAATTATCCGGATTGCAGGATCAAGGCCACCCAGAGACGTTTCTGAGCCAACGGTTGCTCAGGAACAGGGTTTGTTGCTCTGAAGGACTCTCCTGTCCACCCTCAAACTCGACAGGTCTCTGTTACAGGTGATTGGGCTGCACGGACCCTGCACCCCGCTCAGCACAGCCCCTGGCTGGCACGGCGCAGCACGGCCGCTTTAATGGGCTCTGTCGCTACTGGAAAAAAATATTTTAAAAAAAAATCTAGAAAAATCTCTGCCCAGCTTCGGAAATTCTGACAGGCTGTGCTTTCGCTTTAGGGCAAAATGAGATAGTTGCAATGGTCAGGAAGGAATTCCCTCCCAACTCAAAATGCTCTAATTAGGTGATGACATTATGGGATGTTTAAACTTCCCCTAAAGCATCAGGCATCTATCCACCGTGCAGAAATGGTACCAGTCATAACTGAACAGCCCAATCCAGTACAGCAACTCCTCCAAACCCACGTGAGCCGCAAATTAAAACAGGCTATTTTCCACCAAAATAAACCAAAGCAGCGATTGTTTGTTTGTGGGTTCTTTTCCAGCTGGCTATCGCAAGCTCCCTGCTGCAGGGCAGGACAGGAGGAATCTGGGTTACTCACTGATTCAAGTAAAATCCTCGAGTGGATGCAGTGATACTGACGTGCCGATCCTCCACCGTGATGACGTACAAATACATGAGGTCTCCGTGCATTTTCCGGTTACCGGGTGGAGGGTTCCAGCCACTCATCGTCAATACCTTTAGGCACTGCAAAGGCTACAGAAGAACACAACAGAAGCAACTCCTGTCAGTAGGAATTAATTCCCCCGAGTTACAGAGCCACACAGTGTACATCCCAGCTTCCTTTTTCCTGCCACCCTCACTCAGCTCCAGAAACAGAGCTTACAAAAAAAATCGGTCTCAAGAGCACAGCCTTCCTCAAGCCATTTGCAGCCCACCAACTGGCCTTGGTGTGATGCCCTTCACACCCTAAGACATGGGTAAAGAAAGACACCCTGGGCCTTTGGGCTGCACAAGGCACGGATTTCCTGCTGTACTGGTTTTCAAATGGCAGCTTCTAAACCGGAATCCAAGTGGGAGGGTACGGGAATGCTAAGGGTAATTTGTAGTGCTCTGCAGATCCTGCCTCCAGGACTTCACAGAGAAATGCAGTTCTCCCTTCCCTGCCACCCAGCCTGGCCATTTGACACTCCACACATGTCCGGACTCAGTGTCCAGTGTTTTGCACACAAGCTCTTGGACTTTATTCTTTTGGCTAAGCAGCGCTATTCCAGCACTCATTAAGCATCAAGCAGAACAAATCCCAAAGTCCACTTCAGTCGCTGAACACCCGTTTGCTGCAAGGAATGTGTCGAAAGGTGTATTAATGACACAGCAGAACTCTACCTTCCAGTCTCTGTTCTGGGGCTGAAGGGCACACAGGGGTCTCTCTTTGCTACCTGGCAGGATATGTTCAGGAGGGGTGCAGTCAATTTGTTCCATTTCGGTACCTTTCTTCTTCCGTTTTCCACTGTCTAGAATGGACAGAGATAGAAAGTCAGTGCTGAAAAACGCAACGTTCCCTCCTCCTGTGATTAGCCGAGGAGAATGCAGAAGTGCTCTGGGCATTTCTCTGCACTCCGGAACGGTGTGGGACAGCTGACTGTGTTTTAACGAAGCAAGGAGCCAGGGGAATGCAAACACTGACCACGCTAGAGAAGCCTTTTTGCCCCGTACCTCCCAGGTCTCCTTCAGTGAAGACACTCAGGAAGGACAGTGAATTACAGTCCACACCATTGAAAGCATCCGATGGGTCCAGGCTCTTCAGAAGGTCCCGGATGTGGCGCACGTGTATCCTGGCTTCTCGCACCGTGTACGGCTCTGATGAGCAAAAAGGGAGGAAAGAAACTGGAATTATACAGCTGCTTCCTCCTTTGGCACACGGATCTCAGAAAGGAACCAGAGGAAAGGGCTGCTGCCTGGCCAGAACCGCTCCCTATGAAACCCTTGCTCATTCCCTCCCAAAGTCTGAAGGAACTTGCCTTCCACCACTTTCAGCAGCGAGCCCTCCTGCAGTCCTTCAATCGTTTTCAGCTCAGCAAAGTTATCGAGGACGTTGCCATCCAGCTGCAGAGAGAAGCAAGTCCGATGGCAGGTATCCTCGCGGTCCATTAAAACCTGGTGGATCTCTTGCACCATCTCTTGAGGAGAGACCTTAAAAAGGGAAGAGCCCAGAGAGTTATTCTCAATCCTCACATATGTTCTTGCCAAACTTTGTCCCTCTGCTGCAGAATCAAACACCTCTTGTACCTCCCCAGGCTTGAAAAGCAGACTAGCTCTCCCTCCCAGGAAGGTGACTTCTCTCCCTGCTGGGAGGGCACTGGCAGCTCTGGCAGGGTCAGACACCCAGCTCCGTCCCACACGGCCGGGCACCCAGGGGTGTAACAGCCGGGCACTGTGCCGAGCACTCGGCACGGGACAGCGGGGACAGAGAGGGCAGAAAAGGAAGAGAGGGTGGTGGGGGAAACCAGGGGCTCTTCCCTTATCCACTCACACTGCACATTTGTGGCGAGGCTTTGAACGATGCACAAGGAAAACAGGCCATTTCCTCCACTCGCTCTGCGGCGGTACCGCAGCGTGGTGTGGCGTGTCCGTGCCAGTGCCACAGCTCCGGGGCACACCACCTGCCAGCCCGCGGCTCCCATGATGCAAGAAACCGCCCCGGCTTGAGCACTGGCACTGCTCTCCTACCTCCCTGCTCCGCTCCAGCACCGCTGACACCGCTCCCCAGCTAGGAGGACTCAGGGTAGTTTACATAAGCTGCTGTAAACAACATGGCCTGCTATTATTAGCCTATTAAATCTAACAGCCAAGGGGACTTAAAAAGAGAAAAAAGCTAGGTGGAGATACAGCTAATTCCACTGCACTGTCACTGCACTTCCTGCTGGTCGTGGGGAGGTAAGACTTCCCCCTGGTTTTACACTTCAGATGCCCCTCATCAGAATTAGAGATACTTCGTTCAGATGGTTTTCGGTGAAGCATCAAGCTGAATCAGAATATCAGCTAGGCGTGTCAAAGCCTGTCCTGATCTGGCAGCACACGCCATCGTCCACATGACACACGCAGAGCTCTCCGTGCAGAGGGGAAGTGCAGGCTGCATCGCTCCCTTCATCTTCAGGCTGGTGCTTGAGCAACCCGAGCTGTGCTAGTGCCTGTCGCTGTACCAAACCCAGGTTAGCCCAAAGGGGCACCACGCCAAACCGCTGGGCAAGCAAGGGATCTTCCCTTCCTGAGAGTCAGACCCAGAAATCACGTTTGCACATCCCTCTTTTGAACAGCCCAGAAGCGGGAAGGCCATTTCCCCCAGCCAGAGCCCCTCTGCGATGGACAGGGAGCTCCCCCTCAGCCAGTTCTCCATCCCCTTGCTCCACACCTGCAACAAAACACCCTCCCCATCGCTGCAAAGCCTGGGCAGGCCTGTGCCAGACAGAATGCTGCCGTCTCCTCTCCCTTTTTCTCTAGGAGCCACTGGTCAGGCAGCTCCCTCCTTCCCCACATAATCCCATCGGAGGATGGACACATCAGGGAGCTGTGAGCAGCCTGCAGGTACAGTCCAGACCGCAGGGGCTAACAAGGGCCTTGCTGGGCACAGTCCCCTGTCCCCTTCCCTGCCTGAAGGGACAGAGCGGTGTGTGCCCTGGCTCACACCCTCCCCACCTCCCCCTCCCCAGTGCCGACCCCATCCCCAGTGCCGGTACCTGCAGGGAAAAGGGCTCTATCCCCGGCGCACAGATCTTGACGGTAAATCCCGTGTCCTGTATGACGATGACCTCCTGGTCATTCCCGTCTTCTCCCGCGTCAGCTTCCTCGTGGCCGTTCTGCCTGGCATCCTTCTCGCCCTTGAGGCTCTCGTGGGGGCCACTGCCGTTCATCAGTGCCACGCCAGACGGGTGCTCTGGGCGAGAAGAGAGGGGTTCAGACAAGGTACGAGCAAACGCACGCTCCTCTCCCAACAGCTGGAGAGACCAGCTCGGGCAACACCGCTGTCCCCTGGCCAACCCAAGCGAAGCAGGGGCTAAAAGGCAGCAAGGGGTTTATTCTGCACTTGGTGTTCACTAGACACATGTGCCAGGCCCTCCTCTCCTTCGCCTCGCAGCACAACAAACACGGTCTCGCTTGCCTGCGGGCTTCCATCGTCCACAAAGCGTGTGCGGAGCGGGGGGAAGGAGAGCAGGAAGGATGGGTCAGTGTACAACACAATCAGCTTAGTCTTGAGAAGCCTCTTAATTAAAAGAAAAGGGTGTGTGGTGCTTTGCGGCCCAGAGGCAGCTGTAACCTCTGCACCAACATGTTGCACGGCTCCTAACATACCTCCTGGTAGCTGCTGCTCAGCCGGGAGAGCAGGGAGGGGAGGAGACACAGCTGCATTGCTGAGCTGTGCCTCACGTGGAGCCCGGTTACTCCACAGGCACACAAACAGCTCCCACGCCCCTGCTGCATCTGGCCACCCTCCGCACTTCCAAAATACTTTGCAGAGTATGGTGCCGTGGTGCCAGGGCGAGGCTTTGCCCAAGCAATTTTATCCAAGAAAAAGGTGAGGACGTTTTAAGCACTCATGTAGACAGATGCGTCACAGGGACGGGGAGCTCTCAGCACCTACTTCACCGCTCCCACAACGGTTTGTTTTCTTTTCCAATAAGGTGAAGTGCGTCAGGGAGCTGGTGAGATCGAGGAAGCTGCAGGTCTCCTAGAGCAGCCTACACCCACCAAACCCGGCTGGGGACCATGTCAGAGAGGACAGAGGGGCTGACGTCTCGCCTATCAGCCCCACTGGCTCCAGCAGTCCGGAGAAGCCATCCACCCACCTGTAAGAACACAGATGGAAACGCGACATCCCTTTGCACACCTCTGGAGTGCAACGAGCCTTGCTGAAATGTCCCCAGAGGGTCAGGTACCTGCTCCAGACCACAACTGCCACCAGCAAATCCGCCCCAGAGATGACTGCCAAGGCAGGAGGAGGACACGTTGAAAGAAGCAGCACCAGGAAAGCACAGCCGTTCCTGCGGGCAGCAGGTAACAGAGCCACCTCCAGCTGCCTCCGCCGCCTCCAGCATCCCGGCAGCTGCTGCTCACGTTCCCTGTCACTTTGCCCACGTCCCTACCGCGAGATGCTCATTTCTTTGACAGATGTAACCACAGGCGAGCCAGACCAGCCCTGGCTCTGGCAAGCTACACTCACGCTAGGAAGGAGGAAGGAAAGCTGCACACAAGAGTGCCCCAAGAGATGCAGTTTCAGAAAAACCACGCCATGCCCCGAGGGCTGGGGAGAGCCCCTGTCACACCCTGCGGCCAGCACAGCCACGCTGCTGCTCCCAGCACAGCCATGCACCCAGCACAGCCACGCTGCTGCTCCCAGCACAGCCATGCACCCAGCACAGCCACGCTGCTGCTCCCAGCACAGCCAGGCTCCTTCGGGACTGCCCCGACACCAGGGGACAGGGAGGGGGAACGCTACACCTTCTCATTGCTCAGTGGTATCAGATCCCCAAACTACCGACAGTTTCAGAATCAGAAGAATGTTTCTTGTCCGCAGAAACACAACATATTCACACTTTCCATCCCTCTTTCCCTGCTTGAGCGAAGATGGTGCTCGTGCAGCTCTGCACGTGGTGACACAGACACGCAGAGGCAACACCTGCACGTCTCCTTCTGCAGACGATCCAGCTCCGGCCAGCACTGGCTGAAGTTTAGGAACAAAAGTTGAGCCTGGACTGAGAAAGACCGGCTGTCCAGCAGGGTAACGCTCAGATTTAAGGCCAGCGAAGGCTTTCTGGTGGGGTTTTACAGAAGGGGTATGTTTTGGTGAAACAGGTTTGTCCCAGCCCAGCTGACGGCAGCGCGGGCGAGCTTGCCTGGGGGAGGTGTTGCCCGCTGGCTGCCGGCTCACGGCCTCTGCTCTCCCCATGGGGAAACAGAGCTTCACCCGCCTGCCCCAAAGTGGGTCACGGGTTCCTACCGCCTGCCGCAGACCGGCTGTGCCACTGCCCCAGCAGCGCCGGCACGGAGAGCGAGGAAGAAGCACAGAACGCTGGGTTTCAGCACGCTCCGGATGGCACGAGGAGCAACAGGGACACCTGAGGGACACCCGCAGAGGCCTCTCTCCTGTTCCTCACCCTCAGTTCCAGCCCCGAACGGGCCAGGAGCTGCGTTTAGCTGCAAGCTCCGGACCGCAGGACAGAGCGCGGTGCGATGCACCCTGGATGATTTTGCAGAATGCGTCTGAGTCACCAAGAACGGTCCCACCCGCGTCTCCCGCTCACGCTGCCCAGAGCAGGAGATCCCTCTTGGTGTGCCTCGGCCTCAGACGCAGTTTTGCGGTCTCGACCAAAAGCCGTGAACTCCAGTCTCCCCTGCCATCCAAGGGTCCCAGCACAGACCCTCCTCCTGGGGGCCCTCGCTCCGTACCCGCCGGCGCGTCCGAGACGGCAGAGCTCTGCCGGCGCTGGCTGGCAGCCGAGCTGTAACACAATGTCCTCATTGCTGCTCCGGAGCACGGCGTGAACAAACCCTGAGCGCAGGCAGGGCGAGAGCCTCAGAACAGGCGACGCAAGGCACCGAGGGGAGGGGGCGGCGCGGGCACCACCCCACCGGAGGAACCCGCTGCCTGCCTGCTGCGCGGACCTTCGGCAAAAGGATTAAATTGCGTCTGTGCACCTGGACGTCGAGTCCACAGGCCAAGGGGACGGGTCCCGTTTCAATCACGCTGTTTACAGCCAGCCTGCAGAGGAGGTGGAGGTGGGCACCTCCAGCACGGCCGCTCGGGATCCCAGCGTGGAAGAGGGCAGCCACCCGAACCCGGGCACTGCGGGCTGCACACAGCAACAGACAGCACAGAGCACGGGAAGTGTTGGTTAATAACTAATTAATGTTCAAACAAATCTGCTAAACCAGTCAGTCACTAATCCTTTTCCTACATTATCAGGTCAAAAAGACAGCAACCTTCTCCTGCTGTGAGCTTCCCTGGTCTGGAGGGACTGCTCTGGAGACGAGGAGTTACCTTCCCTACATTCAGTAACAGCAGAAATTAACAGGCACAAGCCTGAAAACTAAATCCCTACCTTTTGCATCATCGAGTTTAGGAGTGCATTTCCTATTATCAGCTCCAGTGTCATTCTGAGGGCCCAAATTCTGCCTGTCCCCCCTCAAAGATATTTTGAATTCTGAGCAGTGTCGGGCAGTTTCTGCACGGTCTCTGCCGGCTGTGCCTGTGGTCTCAGCACCCACCACGGGGCACACGGAAAGCAGACAAGGCGCTAAACCAGAAACCAAGCCAGCAGCTGGGTCACTCACACCACACGTCCCCTCGTGCTGGCAGAAGACAGCATCCGAGAGCAAAACTCGGCCACTGCACAAGGACTGAACAAAACCAAAACAGTGATAAAGGCAAAACCTGACCTTGAGACTTGAAAAAGAACAATCTGAGTTTCTCACATCCTAGAAGTCCCAGCAAGGACAAAAGCCACTCCGGATGAGTTACTACTTGGTGCCACACCAGAGCTGCGCCAGTTAGTGGAGAAGCGGGAGAGGAGGGAAGCAGGATGCGGCCGAGCGGCTGCCCTGCAAACAGCTGCTCCCCTCCCACGCTGCAGCAACTGGCTGGGGCCCCGCTGTCCCCGCACCGAGCAAAGGAGGAGGAGAACATCCCGCCCCTGCACTCAGGGCAGCCAGAGCTGTCCCATCCCTGCAGCTCGGGCATCTCCTCCCACCTGTGTGTGGCTGAAGGGAGCCAGAAGCTCCGAGCACACACCGCTGCCATCCCTCGCTGCGCTCCCTCCTGCACTGGCAGAGCCGCTCCCATCCTCCACAAGGACCATCTCTGCGCTCACAAACAAGAGATGGATTCACCTTATGAATTAAGAAAAAAATAAACAAAACCCCCTTCTGTTTGCTCACACGGACAGGTCCTTCTGTGGCACACAGCCCAAGTGGAGTATCTCGCCACCTTCTTCCTTTTCCTTCTGCAGTGAAGTTAAAGCATCACCTCGCGTCCCCTCCCCTGTCCCATCCCACGGGCACACGCAGCCTCCCACCCCCATCACGAGCATAGGGTGTTTCAGGTACACGAAGCGCGACAGAGCACCGTACTGCTGAGCACCTAGGAGTGTGAGCTTCTTCTTCCTCCTCTTCTTCTTCTGCTGCGGCTGCTGCTTTGAGGGCAGTGCCTGCGCCCAGGAGTCAGGATCACAGCCCAACGTGCCGCCGGGGCAGGCAGCAGGGTCCGGCACCACAAAGCCAGTCCTCGTGTCCCAAGCCTTAGACGACACCTCTCCAGGGGCGAAAGGTGGCACGACTGTCCTGTGGGCTGGCGGGGTTTTCCCCACGGCTGCTGGCAGAGCAGAGGAAGGTGTCCCAGGGCTCCCTGGGGAGGAAGCAGCACCTCTGCGTTTCGGCACGCTGTCCGGACTCGCCAAGGCCGTGTCTAGACGCAAGGCTGCCTGTCCCTCGCCATGGCCCCGGCCGGCAGGACGTGCTCCGGGGGCCGCATCCCCCCCATCAGCTGCTGCCACGTGCTGGGGCCGGCGGCAGGATCTATCGGCCAAGCTGCCGTCCTCAAGTTTCACGCAGCTCTGGCAGGCCTGGAGCAACTGAGCATGATCCACCAGCCCGGCCGGGCCTTCCCCAAGGTCGGCGGGAAGGACAGCCCCTGCACGGGATGCCTCTGCCTGCCAGAGCGGGCCGGCAGCGCCAGCGCAGCGCCTCAGACAGCTCTTCTCACAGACCAGCACCGCTCCTCCACCCTGGGCCTCAGACAGGTCTGGGATGTATCCAGGGCACTTCGGGAGGCTCCCAGTCACCACCTCGCTGGGGATGATGTCTGGGTACAGCCCAGCACACGCGGCAGCTTCTGGCATCTCCGGGCAGCCAGCGGGAGGCTTCGGTAAGAGGGGCGACCTCTCGTCGGGCGAGCTAGAGCCGCGTGTCTGGAAGATGAGATCGGTGACATGCCTGCAGCAGTTTGCAAAAAGGCTGTTCCCCATGGTCACAAGCAGCCTGGCTCATACAGCGCCGGATTACAAGAGTTAGTTTTGTTTGCAAATCTCTTGTTTGCACACATAGAGAAGTCCCCACGAGGCAAAGTCCCACACGGCAGCCCTCGCAGCCAGGACCAGCTCGCCTTCTCACACCGAAGACAATTCCCACTTGGCCAGGAAGGACAGGCAGCTGGCTCTGCGCAGTGTCCCACACACCCCCAGCTCACGTCCCGCGGGCTCACCGGAATCGGGCGCTGGGCTGGAAGCGGTTCTCCCAAAGTGCCACCCAGTGACCTTCACCCACTGCGCGCCTTCGCCCCGCTTCCCAGCCACCGCACTCGCTCCGTCGCGATATCCGTGAAGCCCCAAAGCAGCTCCCAGCAGCCGAAGCTCTCCTCTCTGTGCCAGAACAGAACCAGACGCGTATCTGACGGGTTCCTCGGGCACGCTCGCGGAGGGATGCCGGCCGACCGCCCCGGCCCCGCGGTGGTTATAAATAACCCGATCCCGAGCGCTGCAGCGGTGCAGCATGGGACGAGTGCTAGAGCGCTTCAGCGCTGCCAAACCGGTAAGCGAGTGAGATGCATTGAATTACAAGGCGAGGGAGTTACTATGGCACGCCTGGCCCGGGCACAGCCATCCATACTAAGCAGGCGAGCACAAAACAGCCAGGCACTGAACCAGCCCGGGGCTTCCAGACAGATCTCCTGTCCTCTCACGCCGCTCTGCTATACCAAACACAACCAACCCACAAACCCATCCCTGCAAACCCCTAACACCACTCCTCTCTCCACGCTAATTTAAGAAATCCCGGCAACTGAAGCAGGGATACGGAGCTGGATGTTTCCGCAAGCACCAGGCGCCCCGGGGAGGCTGCAGCACGCCTCCAGCCCACAGCCGCTTGCTCCTTCCCTTCCCCTGTCCCTTCAGCGGTCCCACCTTCCTGGGACACATGCGAAGAGCCGGATCTTTCGAACACACAATGTGACCTGGGCAGCGCGAGCCTCGGCACAGGCGTCCTCAGCAAGCCTCCCGGGCACTCAGCACGGCTGCACACCCAGGAAGGGGCCCAACTCTGCACCCAGCAGAAGATAAATACATCCCCACGCCCAGCACACAAATAACAAAACCAGAGCAAGCCCCAGAGCACACAGCTCAGGCGACCCCTCGCTGGAGGCCAGCACAACAGACAGAGGAAGAGTAAAACCTCCTCCTGGAGAAGCACCCGCTCAGGAAGGCTCAGACGCGGAGCAGCTTTTCCTCGGCACAAGCTCAGGGCAGCGCAGTCCGAGCCAGCTTTAACATGCGAAGGAGGGTGTCAGTACAGCAAATGCAAATTCAATTTTAGCTGAAGAATAAAGAAAATAAATAGTTTAACGAATGTAAATAAATTGACTAAATGAATAGGCATTAGCTCCATTTCTAGTGGGAATGCTTCTGCAGGACATCCCATCCCGTCCAGTCGGGGAGGTGGGAGACAGCACAGGCATGCCTCCCTCCGCCTCCCCGCGGAAACCACAGCTTCCAGAAACCTTCAGCACTCTAGGTGCAACAAGCACTTCTTTTAATACGGGCCCACAGTGAAACGTTAGAGCTGCTCTGCTGCTGCCATTAAACCCAAATTGGTTATAACCCGTCTGTGGGCAGAGGCTATAAGCACTGCATTTATTTTTCAGTGGCTTTTTTGACCAACTTGTGCCGACTGACAGGGCGGCAGGGCTGCAGCGTGCAGCTCTCGAGGAGGGCCCCAGGCTCGCTGCTCTGGACGTCTCTCCTCCTGCACGATCGATCCATGGCTGGCATGTGGGGAAATCATTCATTCCTAGCTCTTGTGCATCCGCAGCAAAATCTGGCTGGATAGACCTAAACAACTCAAGCCACATTCCAGCCTGCTTAGAAGTTTGTGGCTCCTCTGTGCTGGTGCTGATAGCGGGACATTTGCCCCAGGGCGCTCGCAGGGTCCCACAGCTGCTGGCTCAGGCACTCACAAGCCACAAACGCCTCGTGCTTTGCATCTGGCACCCCGAGTTACCCACGCTGGGCTCTCCACACCTCGCAACTACATTTAAACCCATCTGTAAACTTCCTCTCTGGCCAAAACATTGGAAACTTAGTCCTGAAACGAGCTGGCTGGGTGACCCTCTGCAGCAACGCACACTGCAAACACCACAGACATGGGGAGCAGGGACGGGGACCTCAGGCAAAGTGCAAAGATCAGCGCCAGCAAAAACATCAACTCTGTCCGAGAGAGCACGTTTCTCAAATTTCAAGAGACAAGAGGCAGATGAAGGAATCGCATTTCAGACAGATCCCGAGAATCAGTCGATAATTCTCCACGTACGTGTATTTTATTCTGATATTTTATATCAGAAAGCCACGGAGACAGCGAGAGCACAGGACAGTGACCCACCTCATCACCTCGTGTGCAGGGGGACCAGCAGAGCATCGGGCTCGCAGAGAGAAGCAGCCACGCTGGGAAGCAACAGCCACAGCTCCCCAGCGTCGTGGGGAGACCCCAGCTCCCCCCCCACGCTGCCACCAACGCCTGCAACCACAGGCTCTGGAGAAAGCTCCACACAGCACAAGCCTGGAAAGACCAACTTTGCTGCTCCAAAGAGTCCTATATAAATCCTAACAGGGCTGGGAGCCCCAAGACCCTGCTGCCAGCTCGGCAGGAGCTCTGGGTAGGGTTTGCCGGGGGAATCCACCGGCTGCAACGCTGTCCTCAGCAGCTCCCGCTGCCTTCCTGCAGCACCAACGTACCGATTAGCCCGCAGCTTCCCATCCCGCCAGCCCCACGCCACACACTGCCCTAGGAATCAGGCTGCACGGCTGCTCCAGCCAAAGCGTGCTGCAGGCGGGAGCCAGGGAAACTCGCCCGCCTGCAGCAAGCCCTCTGCCAGGGACATCGAGCACCGTCCTGCCCTGCCCAGCGCCAGAACCTGAGCTGGCACCAGAGCCCCCCTTAACCCCAGCCAAAGCTGCGCACTGAGATCCCAGCCTGGCAGAGGCTTTGCAGGGTTCAGCGCCGCTGGCAGTGCGGACGGAGCCTTACCCCTGCGCCTGCTCGCTGGGCTGCACGGCTTGCTGACAGGTAACAGCCACGTTACTGTTCCCAGTCTCATCCGAGCGCAGCACCAGGTCAGCTAGCAGAGAGCCTGGGACAGAGGGCTAGGGTCAGGCTGATCCGACCCACAGGAGCGCCGGGCAGGCAGGGCTAGAGCCACCATCCTGCAGTGTTATGTTGTTGGACAGTAACTACATAAACCTCTGAGCCTGCAGCTTCGTCAGAGTGGTGCAGCAGAGCCTTCCTCTTTAAAGAGAAAGAGGAGGGCAAACTAAAGCCTCACTTCAGTGGCCTGCTTCACAGGATTTTTCCCTCGGGACCAGCCAAGCGACTGATGAGCACCACGGCAGTTATTTCTTCAGCTTGAGAAGAGATCTTTCTTCTGTGAGTGTAGATCAATTGTCCCACCCAAAGAGGGAAGGTGTGTCACCTGCATAAGTGCATCTATGCTGAATTGTCAAGAAAATGACAGATACCCACTCATCCCAGACTCACTAACGTTAAAGACTGGATGCAACAGAAAGCTCAACTGCCAAACCAGCATGTTTGAGCTCTGCCACGTCAACCATGAGCTCGCAGGAGGTGAGAACCAAACCCTAACCCTCAGCCTTGCAACTGCTGGGAAAAACTGACCTGCTTCCAAAAAGCGACAGCCACTGCCAGCGCGGGAGTTGCCACCCTTGGTTTTCATTTTTCGCTCTGTCCAAGCACTGCCCCATGGACTGGTTCTACTTCTTAAATGCAAATTAAAAAATGGATGAACTTTAGACCTTTAAAGGTTCTAGAAACAACGACTTTCTAGTACAACCAATAAAGCAAAGCAAACGCTGGAAAACTACACCAGGAGAGGGGTGTGCTGCCAAGTTTAGTCACTTACAGACAATGAAGACAAACACAGGACTCTGCAACACAACCCTGGTTTTACTGCAACGAGGCAGCTCTGCAGCTGGATTTACCCAGGTGCATGTTCCTGACCTACTTACTTCTGCTTTTCAGGTTGGAATCCCACGAGCAAGGCTCAACTCTTATCCCCCAGCAGAACCACTCCCAAGACGATCCCCTCAGGTTCCCACCCCCATCTTGCTGTTATCTGTTATCACACTCCTTTCCTCTTCTTAACCTTGCAGCGGTGATCAGATTTCTCTTGCACAATATTCCTCCGATTCTCCCCCCAAAGCCTGTTAAAACTGCATATTGAAAAAAAACAACTGCCAGCAATTCAGCCCTTTCCAAAACACCAGCGAACCTCCAAGGTCGGGGGACAGACAGCAATAGCAGATCGCAAGATTAAGAACCAGGCTGCTGACCTTGTTATGGACGCGCAGCCACACTTGCCTCCCCAGCAGTTTTCCATTGACACCTGCATTCTCTCCTTTTTTAACAGAAGCCGTGGCTGAAGATATGAGTGGCCTGGAAGGACAGGGACAGAGGGACCTAGCCAGAAAAAGCAAATTTTTAGGCAAGGCTGAAAAGCGTTTTATGGTAGCTAGAAGCTCTGCTGAACTTGCATGTGAGACGAACTTGTTCTAAGGCACTAGCAGCTGTAGGAACAGAAACCAAGAAAAGCTGCACACAAGGACTGTGTCTTGGTCTCATGCCAGCTAATAGGAAAGGTAACTTAACCCATAACTGCCCCCATCAGAAATCATTACAGGAACCCCAGTTGTTCATGTTTTTGTGTGTTTCTGTGCCCAGAAGGACGGAGCAGACCCAACAGTTTTGTCTGGCTTGAAGGTAGATGGAAGCAGTGACCAGCCCTCACACCTTTGCAGATGCAGAGAGGATAACCCCAGTCTCGATGCCTGGCACAGCGCTGTGTTCCCTCAGCGAGAAGTCCCCGTGGAGCCTGCCCACCAGCAGGGTACCGACAGCCTCCCCAGCCAGAGCAGGGTGCCCAAGACGGGTGCTCCGCCAGCTGCATTTCCCTGGCAGAAAGAGAGGCCTGGGAACCAGAGCTCACGAGGTCGGTGGCAGTGTGGACAGGCTGCCCATACCTCCACTGCAGCACAGCACCGCTGCCTGGGGACCATGCGGCCAGAGGCACCGCCGTACCCCCCTCCCAGGCAAGCCACAAACCTTCATCTTCCTCTTCTTCCTCCCTGGACCCACAAGGGGCCTGAGCAGTTGTGCTGTGCCAAACCATGGGGAGGATTTTTCCACCTCCCTGCCTCCTTCAGCGATCAGCTGGAGCCCCGAGAGGCAGGGATTACACAGCGTAACTCTTTAACCCGGCTGCTGGCACTGCAGGCGCGATCCCTGCTTTAAACCCAGGGGGAGGGGGAGGCTCCAGTGCTGTGCTCCCCACTCTTGGACTGCATCCAGCCTGCTCCAGCACCAAGCGCCGATGAACTTTGCTTTAGGTGACAAACTTCAAAAATTCACCTTGCCACCATAAAATCAGGGGAGGGAGGAAGTGGCGGGTCACTCGCTCACCGGATACAGGACGAAGGCCAGCCACAAACCACGCTGCATGCACCCTTTTTTTCTTGTACGTTAAAGATCTGAGAAAAAGGCTGAGACCAGCGCTCGGGACTGTACCCTCTTGAAAATACAACACACCAAACTCAGCAAAGCCCAGAGCGGAGGCAGCCTCGTGGGGCTGTGCTGGGGACGGTCAGGACACGGGGCTGCCCCTCGTTGCTGGCCTGAGCCACTCGGGCTGCGATTTAAAGCAAGAGCAGCCAGCAAACAACCAGCCAAAGCGCGTGATTTTAGCTGAGACCGCGCACAAGCCACCTGCCCTTCCCAGGACAACCCAGGAACTGGCTTTTGAGCTTTTCCCAAAGTGTGGGTGCCTCCCGGATCTCAAACTGCCAGGAGGACCCCGTTCTCTCTACCCACCAGCACCGTAACTGGGCCAGTGCCCGTGCCCGGTGCGCCCAGCCCGCGGTGCCCGGAACGATCCCCGTGGCTGGTGCCGGTCCCCGAGAACCCCCCGGAGCAGCCGCCACGGCCCACCCGTGCCGGGCCCCCCGGCCGCTTCCCCGCAGGCAGGGTGCGGGCACCGGCGGAGCCACCGGGCGGGCCCGGCCTCCAGCTCCCCCGCCCGGCCCGGCCCGCACCCGGCACCGCCGCTGCTCCGCTCCACCGCCCGCGGGACCAGGGCCCGGGGAGCGCGCGGGGCCCCGGAGCGCCCGCTCCCCCCCTGCGGCCGCGCGGTGGTGCGGCCCGGTGAAGGTGACCTTCACCGGGGCCCGGGGCTGCTGCTTCGCCGGGACGGGCCCAGCCGGGACGGGCCCGAGGCGCCGGCCGGCCCCGCCGCTCCCCCGACACTTCCCGGGGCCCCGTCCCCCGGCTCGGCCTCGCCGGGACGCGGACGAGCAGCGGAAACCCCGCGTCCCGGCCCCGCTGCGACGCCGCGGCCTCCGGCCCTGGCACCCGGCGCCTCCCGGGGACGCGGCGGCCCCGGCGGGGGCTGCGCGGAGCCTCCTCGAGCCGCGGAGCGGGTGGCGGGCCCCGGCACTGCTTCCCCGCAGGAAACGGAGGCCCCGGGGCCGGGGACCCGGGAGCCCGACCCCGCGGGGGCAGGCGGGCCGGGCCGGGCGCGCTCCGGCGGGGTCTCCCCGGGGGGACGGGCAGCTGAAGTTGTCAGAAGCGCTCCGGGTCCCCGCCACGGCCCCGGCCGCCGCTCCCCCGGCCCCCCGCGACCTCCCCGGTGGGCTCCGGGCGCTCCGGCGCCAGGAAGTGGGCGGCGGGCCTGCACCGCCGGGGCGAGCACCCCCGGGGCGGGCACCCCGGCTCCGCCGGGCCCGGTCCGCGCTCCCGCCGCAGGTCCCGGCCCCATCCCCGGCCCCATCCCGGCCGCGACACCCCCTTACCGGGGCGCTGCTGGGTCTCCGCCGGCCTCCTGCCGCGGGGTCCCGGCTCCTGCTGCTCGCCGCCCTGCGCGGAGGCCGGCACGGCGGCCGGCGGCATCTCGTCCGCTTTAATGACCATGGGGCCGCGCCGAGCCCCGCGCCCGCCCGCCCGCCGCGAAGGACAGCGCCGCTCCGGCCCCACGTGGTGCCGCGACCCCGCGCGCCGCTACGGCACGCCGCCCGGGACCAACCTCCGCACCCGCCGGCAACGCCTTAAAGGGGCCGCGCCGCGCGGACGGCTCGCCCTGCCCGAACCGCCCCTCACGGGAGGGGGCCGCGGGCAGGCCCCGCACCGGCGGGGAGCTCGGCCTGGTGCCAGGCGGGGCCACGGCCCAGGGAGGCCCCGCGGGCGCGGTGAAGGTCACCGGCTGCTGCAGCCGCCCGCCTGCGGGCGACCTTCCCGCAGGCCGCAAGGTCGCCGGCCGGGCCGCGGGGGGTGGCAGGGCCCGGCCTGGGAAGCCGGGGGGGCCGCGGTGGGCCTGTGCGGCCTGTCCCGCGCGGCCGGGCCCGTCTGTGCCCCGCGGAGCCCGGCGGGGGCTGGGGCCGGGCGCTGGGGAGCCCCCGGGGCGGCGGGGGACACGGGCAGGAGCTTCTCAATCCGGGCGTTTCCCTGCGGCGGGTCTGGGGGATGTGTGGCTGCGGGCGGAGGGGGGCGGGGGGTCCCCACAGCCACGGGCTGCGCACCCTGGGCCGGGGGGACAGGGCCGGACCCAGCCTGGCACCGCGGGCTCCCACCACTGCTGCGGGCGGCGCTAGGTGCGAGGCGGGAGCCGGTCCCGGGGACGGAGACGCAGATGTTCATGGTCTGCGGGTGGAGGTCGGGGTGCTGGGGCAGGACGGCACGACGCTCCGCTGGTTTCGATCTCTTTATTAAGAAAAGGCCTGTTACAACAGCTCCTGAAGAACGGCTCTGTGCTCTACTCTGGGTATTAACACGTTTTGAAAAGCACTTGGTTAAAAAGCAAAGTCAACGCGAACATCGTCCTGACGAATCGTGGTGTCACGGAGTAAAATGAACGTTGGGATGAAGCAGAGCAGTGTCAGACCTCTGGCATCTGTCCCGCCGCAGCGGCTCTCCCCGGCACGAGGCACAGGCTTTCATTGTCCTGAGCTTCACAAACGCAGCCGAGGAGAACGTTTGTGCTCCAACGAAACCACAGCTGCTCCGGGACCGGGGGAGCTGTGCCCAGGGCTGCTTCCCTCCCAGCCCCTCCGCCAGAGCCCTCCCCTGGTCCCCAGCACAGCTCCGCGCGGGCAGCGGCGATGTCCCCGTTACACCCTCTGCGAGGACGGGGGTGGCTGCACCCTTCTGCGTGGTCCCGAGACACCCCAGCACACGCAGCCGGTGCCCGTCCCTGCGGGGCCGAGGGGCTGCGGCTCAGCACCGTACCCACGTCCTCTGGGGGGAGAGGGTCTGGTTTTTCAGACATACAAAGATTTGAGGGATTCACATGGCCTGCTAGTTAAATTCTTGCTCTAATTGCAACGGCAGGAAAGGGGATCTGCTTTGGAAGCCACAAGATCAGTGCCATCTATCAGAAAGAGGCAGGAGGCATCGCCGCGCCCTGCAGAGGACGAGGTGCCACCAGGTTTGTGCAGCTTCACACCCCTGTTTGTGCCCGAAGGCGCAAGGGGAGGGAGATTGAAGTGAAAAAATCCAGTACAATGACAGTTCTGAGTGTCGTGCTCGTGTCCCCCTGCCCGTGGCTGCCGCCAGCGCTGGG
Organism: Pterocles orientalis; assembly: GCA_011057875.1. Classification (NCBI taxonomy): domain Eukaryota; kingdom Metazoa; phylum Chordata; class Aves; order Pterocliformes; family Pteroclidae; genus Pterocles; species Pterocles orientalis. The sequence goes on from WKFP01013908.1 coordinate 200,101, forward strand.
ATGGCAGCACCCTGCAGGGCTAGTGCTCAGCAGCGCAAGCAGAGAGGAGACAGAGGCAGAGACCATGCTGGGAGCAAAGGGCAGCTGTAACCGGCAAGGGGACGCGGCACGTTTGTCTTCGTGCTTTTCCAGACCGCCCCGTCAGGCGGGATCCTCCGCGGCCGCTGTGCTCATTGATCCCGGGTTCCTCTGGCTCGCCCATCCCGGCACACCGGCGTTGCTGATCTTATCCACGGCGTGAGGCAACCTCCAGACGGGAGTTTTTTCTCCCCTCCTTCGCGCTCCCCATAAGACTTGGCAGCCAGGTGCCAACAGTGCAAGAGGGTGACAAGAACAGACGTGCACCGAGGCGGCTGCGGCGTCACTGCAGCGAGACTGGCTCGTCGGGACGCGAGGGCTGGTGTTCCCGGAGAAGGGCTGGTGTTCCCGGAGAAGGGCTGGCCACCGTGGCTCCACCAGGGCAGCAGGAGCTGCACAGGAGGACCCTGACTGTTTGCCTAGGACCTGGAAACGGGAGTCCATCGGGGTGCTGCTGCTGACGGGCCTCCCCGGCTGGAGACGCAGCCATGCTGCTGCCGTTTGTCTGCCTCCTGCGGGATGATTTTGGGGAACTCGTGCACGGAGATGCACTGCGCAGAGCAGAGCCATCCCTGACCGCCGCTGGCTCCGGCTCTCCAGCTGCTTCAGGTGGGAGGTTTCTCGCTGCATGGCTGCCAGCATTCCTGGGCATCCAGGGGAGCCCACCCCCAGCCCCCCCACACCCACCAGCCCTGCCCTGCGCCCAGCTGTGCCTGCAGTGAGGCCGTTTACAGCTCTGTCCCCCGCAAAGCTTCCCCGAGGCAGCCGGATGAAGCCCCGCATTGGACAGGTCTCTGTGCAGCGCCGTGCAGCAGCAGGAAGGTTGTGCATCCTCCCAGGAGCTTTTCAGGCCCCCACAATGGCACCCTCGCAGCAGGGATGGGAAGGACGCGACCAGGAGCACTTAGAGCAGCCCCAGCAAACACATTCAGAAAATATGGCTTTTTAATCAACAGGGTCAAAAGGGAGAACTTCCCGACTGGTCTGCCCGGGGCTAAAGTAAGCCCAGGGGACTGTGCACCGAGTCGCTGGGATGGGCTCCGGCGCAGCCGCAGCGAGTGGAGCGGTCGCATCTCCCCACCCACCGCTCGCCCCGCGCCTGCTGCGAGGTTGCACAATTTGAGACATTGCTTTCTCAGAGAACATCAGGAAAAATAACAAGGAAAAGGGAGATTAGCAAACCCAACACATCGAACCCAGGAGCCTCTGCGGAGCTGCAGAGGGAAAGGGGGTGCAGAGGAGAGGCGCCCGGCTGCTGGTCTGCACGCGGAAAGCGCTCAGCATGGTGTGGTTTGTACACATAGGACATCGTTTAACAACCGAGCGTTATTGCTATGCATCCGTTTCCAGTCTAATCATTAAGCTTTATGAGTCAACATTAAGCATCGCTTGTTCCGTACAAAGCTCGCCGGTGTCGGCGGTTACGCTCCTCAGCCTGTGCACGTCGGGAATACAGCGCAGGTCGGAGCTGGGGGCACCCTCTGGGCTTGCACCGAGTCCGGCAGCACTGGCCGAATGCCCCTCAGCCCCCGTTACACCTCACAGCCCGAGGGCTGATTCCCAGTCCGAGACCGGGGGGTCTGCGAGAGCCCCGCACCCGGGGAGAGGAGGGCAGGCGCTGCCCGGGCTCGCTGTGCCCAACAGCAGCCACTCGTTAAAAAATAGGAACGATGTCTTTTTGTTCTATTTTTTTTTTTGATCATTTTGATCTCTTTGATCATTTTATATAAATACAAAGATTAAAATAATTTATCTCAACATCATTTCTATTACAATCATACAGTGTTTTCCCTTCAAAACAAGTGCATGTATGTATATATATGTGTATATATAGCATCTCTAGAGCTCCCCCCCAGAAAAGCAGCAGTGACTGAAGCAGGTACAGCGCCCAGGAGCTGATCCTTCCCGCTCCGAGGCCGGGGTGCCCAGGGAACAGCACAGGGCTCGCCCCGACAGCTCATTTCCAAGCACATTACACAGGTCAAGGGGGGAACAGGGGTGTCTCCATCCCTTTGGGAACCCCCCTCGCTGCGGGCAGCTCTGCGGCTGCGGGGCTGGGGTCCTGCCCAGCTCCCGCAAACCCCCCGAGCACCGGGAGGAGGATGGAGAGCTGGAAATGAGATCAGCTCCGTGAGCAAGCTGCTAATCAGTGGTGAGGAGGAGAGGGTCCTGCAGCTCAGGGTTGCTTCATTTACAGCCTAGGCACTAGAAATGATGATTGCTAGGAAGGTATTTACACAGAAGGAGGATCGTTCCTCTCCCTCCCCTTCTCAATGCTCAGGTCAGTCATCAACACCGTGATTTTATCAGTAATTTCACAATAAAAATGCAACGTACTCTATCGGGATTGTCTAGGAAGGAGAGGGGACAGCAGCTGTGCACACCACAGCCGCAGGGACAGCCAGCCAGCGCGGGGACACACGTCACCTCTTTCGCCTTAGAAGAGAATAGAGACACATCCTCAGCAGAACCTCTCCGGACCTGAGAAAACCTGCGGGACACCAGCGGGAACCCGGCGGACACCCTGCCCCTCGCTGCTCCGCAGGGTGGGGACAGCCGGGCCCCCGCACACCCCGCTCACCCCACAGCCGGGGCACGAGCAGAGCCTGCCTTAACCCGCTCTGCCGTGGGACACCGGTGAGAAGCATCCTGCAGCTCCCCTGCCGGGGGGGACCTGCCCCGGCGCGGCTTTGCCAGGCTTCTTCCCAAACTCGGGGGTGCCTTAGACACCGTGGGGAGTGGGTGTCCCAACCCTCGAGGGTGCCCTGTGGGGAGCAGGAGGGGTCTTGCCTGCCGGAGCCCGAATATTCACATCACAGCCAAAGAAAAGGTACAAAAGCTGCTCATTTCTGTCCTGCTAGTGCCGCTCGTACGCTTTGGGGTTTGTTACAAAGAGCTGGCCTAGGGACTGTGCTGAGAATCTCGTAAAAGCATTTTAATACAGTATATAAATATCGAACTACAAAAATAGACACCTCTGACTGCACGGGCACGCTGCGGGTGAGCGCGGGTGGGCTAAGCCCCACCGGTCTACAAGGACGATGTTTTTGGAGAGGTTGCAAACTGAACTGGAAGGAAACAGGGTCCGGTGGCAGCCCCGCGGCTTCCTCCTGCCCGCACCAGCCGGTAGCGGGGGTCCCATGGGCAAGGTGCCGGTGGGCAGGGGCCGGGGCTCTGGGTGGGCATCCCTCCCCCAGCACACCGTCATGGCCAGGGCTGGCAGCCGGAGCACCGGGGCAAAACCAGCCCCTTGGCGTTACTGGAGCAGTGGGGATCCCGCTGGCGCCCCGCCTAGCCGCCGGAGCTGCTCCCTCCTCTCCCTGTTCCCCCTGTTTCAGAACACCCAGGGGTGGATGTCCAAAGCCGCTGGTTTGTTTGGAGATCCGGCTCGGCTGCGGCGGCAGGGGAAGGCTGCGTGGCCGCTGTGCTGGGAGGGACTGGGAGGGACTGGGAGGTGGTGGGGGAGGACTGGAGGGCCCCGCAGCAGCTCAGCCCCGGGGACGCAGCAGGGGACACCAGTGAAGGGGCTTTTTCAGCCTCTGCTCCTCGCAGAAGCCGAGCCTGGGGCTGGTTTGACCCCAACAGGTTTCTGTGCATCGTGGTGCAGCATCGCTCACCGCCGCAGCACACTCCTGATGTGGGAAACCCAGAAACCCAGCGCCGGCGTGGATGTGACCAGAGCCGAAATGCTGGTGCTGAGGAGACACCTGCCCGGCGTGGGGGGCACGAGTCACAGCCCGGCTCCAGCGGCACATCGGGCACAGCCGCGGCAGGAGAGGAGCCGTGCGGGGTGTCCGGCAGCACGGCTCACAGCTCACAGCCAGCCGCCTTGTCCAAGTCCTGCCTGTAAATATAACGGGTGGAATCTGCGTTAGGGACAGCCGAACCGCAGAGCGAGGACCTGGGACATGGCCGGCACGGCTACACCACCCCCATGGAGAGGGGATCCCTTGGGACCCCCATCACTCAGCTGCCTGCATCCTGGAGGACCCTCCCGGTGACGCCTGGGGCCCCCCAGCCCAGCCACGGTGCTGGTGCCGGTGCCGCCCGGCGCAGAGGACATGGCTGGGCTCAACCCACCATGTCAAGCCGGTACCGCACAGCCCGTCCTCGCTGCTGTGCACCCACCTCCCGGCACCCCCGGCCGGGAAAACACCCCCAGTGTCGCTCCGAGGGCCAGCAGCAGGAGGAAGATCTTCTCAATGCTGAAATGCTCGTTTCCTTTCTTTTTCTTGCTTTCTTTCCTCGGAAGCTCTGCACAGGCTCTCCGCCGTCTCCCCTCGCAGCCCCCGGGCTGGGTTGCCCACCTGCCCCGCGGTGCTGCCGGCGGCACCCCCGGCCCAGACCCTTCAGGGTGGGGGATCCCCCCCAGCTGCCTGCGGGCAGGAGGTGCGGGCAGGGCGTCCGCTTCCCGCTGCCCCATCCCCTGCGAGGGGACGGGGGAAAGCCACCTCGGCCGGCGCCCACCCCGGTGCTGCCGGGCTCAGGACATCCCAGCCGGTCGGGCTGTGCCGCCGCCTCGCCACCTACTCCCGGGGCCGGGGGGCACCGCGGGGGCTGGACCCCTGCCTCTTGCTGGGCTCGCCCTTGGCTGACCTGGCCCTGGCCACCGGCTCCTGCGGGGTCTGTCGGGGGGACCTCTGTGCCCGGGGGGCTGCGGTGGCGCCGGCCATGCCGTGGGCATGGGTGGGGGGCTCCGGCGGCGGGCGCTGCGGGGCGTGCGGCCGCGTGGTGTAGAGGAAGAGGGCCGGGTCGGGCATGGCGTCGTGCTCCTCCGGCAGCAGGTCCCTGGGCCGGGCGCCGTCCCCGGGTGGGCGTCGGGGATGTGCCCGGTGGCCGCGGCGCCGGGGTCTGCCCTCAGCGGAAGGATGCTCGGGGGGCGGCCGCCCACCCCCGCGGGGACCCGGCAGGCGCTGGGCGGTGGCATGCAGCTGCAGGGAGAGGTAGGCGGCCGCCTCCGTCTGCTTCTGCAGCTCGGTGTCGAGGATGGTGACGCGGTGGCTGCGCCGCTTCAGCTCCTCCAGGAACCGGCGCTCCTTGTTGCGGAGGCTGGAGCGCAGCGCGGCCACCAGCGTCTCCTTGTGCCGCAGCTCCTTGCGCAGCTCCAGGTTGTCCTTCTCCTTCTCCTGCAGCTGGGCCTCCATCGCCCGGCACTTCTCCTCCAGCTCCCGGTCCAGGACGTCTGCGGGGGAAGGCATAGAGAGGGGTCGGGGAGGCGGCGGGGGCTCAGCCCACCGATGGGCACGGGGACGTGGCTGCCGGCTGCTCCGTGGTGCTGGCACATCCCAGCAGTGCCGTCGAGGCTGCTGGGTGCTTTTTGGGAGCTGGGGCTGCAAAACTCCCCAGGAGCTGCCGGAGCGAGGGGCCCCATGCACCGCAGGCAGCCACGGGAAGCCCACCGATGCTGAGCCACGGTGCTGCAGGCACAGTGCAACGTGTGACACCCCAACACGGGGGTGACAGCAAGGGGCCGCTTCTGCAGAGGATGCTGTTGCCATGGAACGGACACCTCTGCCTCGCTGCAGCCTCGTGCTGCTGCTTTAAAATTTCCCTCGCTAACGAGTTTTTAATCCTAAGAGTGACTCTGACAGCCAGCCCCCCTGGCTGCTGTGTGCCCACCACGCCGTCACCGTGGGGACTAATGCTGACCTGTTCATCTCCCTGCCCCGGCAGCGACTGCCAGTGACGGGGCGTGGATGGGGCTTGTTAAAACAGAGATGCTGCATTGAGCAGCAAGTTCCCCACGGCTCCTACCGCCCTCCTGCCCTTCCCACCCCTCAACGGGTGACAGACACCCTCCCTGCCCTTCCCAAACCTCAGCGGTTGACAGACACCCTCCCTGCCCCAGCCCTGCTGAGTCACATCACAGGCACCCAAAAAAGTATTGACTTCACATGGCTTCACACCCTGCACCGTTCTGGCCAGCCCACGTGGGCTCCCTTCCACCTGCCTGCAGGAGGGTGACACTGGCCTGGCATCCATCCATCCCACCATCCATCCATCCATCCCACCATCCATCCATCCATCCATCCATCCATCCATCCATCCATCTATCCCACCATCCATCCATCCATCCATCCATCCATCCCACCACCCACCCATCCCACCATCCCGCCCGCCATGGTGGGGTGATGACACTGCATTGACTAAACACCTGTGGAGCACCTTGGATGACGGGACTCTGCATTTCCCTAATCCTTCTGCCTCGTGACCTTGGGGGGCTGGAGGAGGTGAGGGATGGAGGGGAAGCATTGCAGCCACAGCGACTCCTTTCGCGGTGACTCTCCCCTCCTCTGGGCACTCTTCGATGTGCAGCCCCCCAGCACACTGTCCTGCCCCCTGGAGCCCTGTGTGCTGGGGGTCCCAGGTACCTGCAGTCCCCCACGGGTGGTGGCCTTGCACTTGGGACAGAGGAACTGCCTTGGGGGTGATGCGTTGGGAAGGATGCTCCGGAACGGGCAGGAGGAGGCTGGCGTGCTGCTGGCAGCCAGATTTCACCTCCCATCCGGGCAGGGGGGAGCAGGGGCCAGCAGCTCCAAGTGCTCCTGTCCTCAGCCAGAAAGCGTTACCATCTCCAAAGGGACAGGGCTGGGCTCCTGCCCCCGCAGCCCTGGCCACACGCTCCCGCACCCAGCCCTGGTGGGGCGCAGGGAGGGGACCGGACGCTCGCCCCGCTGCCTGCCCAGGCCTGCTCCCATTGTCTGCACTAATCTCGGCTTTTTATGACACGATTTGTAACCGCTTTATAGCCTCAGCCCCAAAGTGTCTTCTGCGGAGGAAAAAATGCGTTATAATGAGACGTGAAGGGAGGCAGCTGCACGCCGTAATTATCGCATGAGTGTCGTTTGGAGAGCAATCGTCCGATGGCATCTGAGTGAGGTGGCTGCCCACAGACGTGGCAAATGTGACCCTGCTCCTCGCAAGCTGCTAAAAGGCTGAAGGATGGGCAGAGACCTGTGGGTGCGACTCGCTGCAAATTACGGTCCGTGACGCACCGATGGCACCCACAGGGCTGGACGCCAGGAGAGCCGCGAGCCCACCCGCGTGGGGACGGGACCCTGGGCTCGGCGGGGGCTGTGAGCTGGGAACCAGCCCAGTGGGGGCTGTGATGGGCTGAGAGGGGCTGGGTGTGCACCCCCCCGCGCATCTTCCTCCTGCATCCGGGGCTGGGGCTCGGTGCCAGGGACGGTGCCCGGGCAGCGCCGGGGATGAGTTTCAGCTTCATCGCTGGGATGGAGGAGGAAGAGGAGCCGGGCTGCTCACAGAGCATCCTCTGCCCGCTGTGGGTGCCTGGGCAGCGCTGCCTGCCCCTGCCTGCCCCGGGTGCTGGGGGGTGTCCTGGGGTCGGGGTTGGGGCAGAGGACGCAGGGCTGGGGGCCAGGGGACAGCGCGTTGGAAGATGCCATCTGAGCAGCTCTGGTCCAGGCCTTGGATGGTGCCTGGCGCTCACAGACATCTTTCCTGCACCGAGAATTTTCTCCCCTGTATTTTGGAATGTGAAGGATTATTTTGAGGGCAAACCTGGCTGGTTAATGAGCCCAGAGTGTGAGATTTTCTGAATCATCATCTGGGGAGCCGAGCTGGAGGGGGGGCTGATAATGTCCTTGTCCCTCCCTGGGGCTGGGGCGTTTGCAGGCTTTGAGTCCCACCCTGGGGGTCTGGGTCAGGGCTTTAGCGAAGCCCACCTGGGGGTGCTGCCTTTCACATGCAAACCTTCCTGGGTGCTGCCCAGGTGTTTGATGGGGTGACAGTGGGCTGTGAACGTCCCCAGCCCTGCCCACAGCCCATGTCCCCTCCCTGGCCAGACCCCCACAGCCCCCCCACTCCCCCTTATCTTATCTCCTGCCCAAACCTGTTCTCTTACCTTGCTGACGGGCTTCCAGCTCTTTCATTTCCAGGTCATGGGTGAGCTCTGGAAGAGAAACCAAAGCGGGGTGAGAAGGAGCATCCCCCCATCCTGCACCCATGGTGGGAGTGGGGACATCCTGGAGCACCAGCCACGGGCTGAGCCAAAACCAGGCGATTCTGGCCGGTTGTACGTTAGTCAGCAGCCCCAGGACCTGGCGTCCACCCCCACGAAGTGGCCGGGGCAGCGGCTGCAGGTCCCCCGCATGGCAGGGGAGCTCCCCTTCCCCTAGAAATGCCTCCTCCTGTTCTAGAGAGTTGCTGAACCATTTTCCGTGCTTCAAATCAGGACAAAGAGCAGAGCAACGGACTGAAAATAGACCAAAGTGTAAGCTACCACCCCAAGTATTTCATAATTTACTGCTTCCAGGCTGCTCTCTGCCTGCAACCCGCCTGGCCCTGGGCTACAAAACCAGCTCGCAAAGGGCAGTGAGGGAGGGAGCTCAGGGACTTTCTGGAGTTCATCCACCCTGCACACCTTTACAACCTCTTTTGCATTAATTACCCCAGCCCACCAACCGCAGGCAGCTCTGAGAGGAGGAGGAGAAGGGCAACAGCAGCATTCAGTTGTTTTGAGGTTTGTTTTTTTTTTTTTTTTTCCCTTGAAAACGAGTTCAAACGGTTAATCTTTGCCCTACATTTTTCTTTTAATCTGCTTTCATGTTGACTCTAATCCTCGTCACTGCCATCCAGCTGAAACGGAACGCTTGGCTCAGGCTGCTCTGCCCGTCTGTCTTGGAAAACAAATCTGCCGTGAGAAGGCAGAAGTAACCGAGAACGTAATGCAGTTTCTGGAGAGCTTTCAGCGCTCCCGACGGCCCCATTGGAAATCAATGGCAACTGCGTTATTTTTCTGGAGCTGAAATAATAGGTTTGGAGTCTCAGATATATTTAAAATGAGAACTAAAGCAGTCGCCCATTTCCAAAGAAGACATCGCCCCGCTGAGGAGGTGCAGAGGATGCACAACCCGGGGTCCCGGCTGCTGTGCTGGAGCCACGGGGGCTGGTGGAGCCTGTCCTGGTACCATCCCCCCGACCCCCGTGGGGCACATCGAGGGGGAGCACCCCCGGGGCTCTCGGTCGCTCTGGCATCTGCAGGATGGATCCCGCTGCTCTGTGCCTCTGTGTCCCACCGCCCCACAGCTGGCTCCCAGCAGCTCTCCCTCACGGCCCCGGTGCCTCCGGTGTCCCCTGTGCAGGGCTGGGGTCCAGGCTCGGCTTCAACCCAGCTGGTGCGGGATGCGGCTGAGGAGGGGGCTACATTCCCTGCCTGGGGGAGACCCATGGGTCCATGTTCCCCGCCATGCGCAGCTTTGCCATCCAGCACACCGGCTGCAGGGACCCCCCCAGACCCCACTGCTCCTGGCACTCCTCCATCACCCCGCTAACGGCGCTGAGCAGGCTGATCACTGCCTCCAGCACATCTTCCAGCAAAAGGAGAAACGGAAGAGCCGGAGGAATCCATTGCTATTTCTGCTGTGTTTATACCTTGCAAATAAAACGGTAGCGGGAGGGAAGCCAACGTTCCTCTGTAACGCCGGCTCGCTCCAATAAATGAATCACACGCTGCGCTGACTTACCGACTGCCCTTCCCTTGTGCAAACAGCTCCACCGGACAACGGCATTGAACCACCGGCAAAGTCAGCTTAAAACTAACCCCCGACACTCCTAACGGAGAGGCGTTGCAGCATCACACACCTCGCAGAGGAGGACGTGACTCTGCTGTTCGGTCGCACTGCCCCCGGGCACGACAACGCTGCTGCCTCACCCAGCTGGAGGGGCTGCAGATGAATCCAGTAAAACCACGAAACACAACAGGAAAAGCTCGGGAAAGGTGGGGAAAACCAGACACTTGTATCAGTGCAGACATGTCTCTGTTTCCCAGGAATCAGGGAGGCTGAGCAGCTGGAAGACAAGCAGTAATTAGCTGTGGCTGAATTATTGATGAGGGCGATGGCAGGAGGTGGAACCAGTTTCGGTGGCGGGTGGGAGGCTGGGGGAGCCGCCGCTCTTGCGAGGCTGGCTGAAGGAGAGGGCAACATTGCGAGGGGCACGTCAGCCATGCGTCCCCCTCCCGGGGCAGCTCCCCAAGCCCAACAGCGGGCTCCTGGCTGTGCTTCCCAGCACATCTCGCTGGCTGATGCTGGGTTTGCCCTTGGGGCAGCGGCTGCTGCAGCCCGACTCCTGCAAGGTGCAGGAACACGCTGCCGGGAGAGCGCTGAGCTACCCGGGATCTCCCTCGCTCCAAGGTGTGCCCCGAGCACGGCGTGAGGACAAAGGGAGAGGGTTTTACTGATGGATTATCCACACAGCCTCCTGCCTTATCACCCGCCCAGCCAGCTGATGCCCAGAATAAAACTGCGCCGGTTCCTCGGGGCTGCAGCTGGAGGCAGCTGCTGGTACAAGCCACAGAGCAGCGATTTCAGAGGCTGTGACCCCAGCAGACTTGGTGGCCATGCCCTGGGGTGCCTGCAGGAGATCTCCCGGCCAAGGCGCTTCTGGGCACCCAGCTCCCACCCGCCGTGCCCCCCCCTCACCTGAGCAGTGCTTCTGCAGGCGCAGGATCTCCAGGTGCAGGTCGTGGAGCAGCTCCATCTGCTCCTTCTTCAGGAAGGCGATGTGCCGCTGCACGCTCTGGATCTGGTGCTCCAGGGACACGGTCTCCATCGCAACCAGATTCACGGTCCAGGCCTGTGGGGAGCGGAGACGGCTCGTCATCAGCCGTGCAGCAGCACACGGGGTGGAGAGCCCGCTCCCCGGAGCCCGGCAAGGGGCAGAGCCCGCAGGGTGCTGCGTGGGGTGGGGGGCGGGTGGTGCTCTTGTCACCAGTCCACGTGGCTGTGGATAAAGCAGCTCTGCTCAGAACATCCCCGGGAACGGTCCTGAAGCCATCCCAGCGCCCTGGCGCCCGTCCTGCCTGCGCCCGGTCTGGGATGCTCAGGGACTGCACGGGCAAAGAATGCTGCTGCGTGGAGCCTGGCGTGAGAACGGCTTGTTTCTATTTTGGATTTGGCCCTAGGAAGTGCTGTATCACTGAGGAGGATCACATCTGGGGCAGGATTGCTCCCTGTGGTCCCACGGTGGGAGCTGCACCAGATGATTCTGGCGCTCACTCGAGAAGCCGCAGATGAGGCAGCAGCAACTGCAGCGAGATCTAACACAGGAAAAACGCAACGTGCTTCGTCTGACCCGTGTTCCGTGGTGAGGAAAGTCATGTTGGCTTCCAGAGGAAGAAACATCCTCCCTGGTAATTTGCCGGCAGCGGAGCTGCTGTCGGTCCTGTGCTGGGGGCTCAGCCCCACATTGGGGGTTCATCACAACATGTTAATTAACGGCTCCGGCAAAGCAGCGGTGCGAGCTGCCTACCTGTGCTGCTGCTGCGCCGGGAGATAAACATAAACCCCTGAAAGATCCCTTAATCCTGGGAAATACCATTTTGCACAGATGTGCACCCAGCACAGGAGCAGGGGGAGGACAGCAGGCTGCGGTGGCAGTGGGGACGCTGTGCCAGCAGCCCGAGGGACGGTGTGCCTTCCTGTCGCTGGGATGCTGCTTCCATTCCCTCCTTCGTCCGCATCCAACTTCAGTTTCTTTCTATAGAGACTCCAGAACTGCACGAGCGCTTTGGCTCCCTGGCTCAGCAGTGTCGTGCATTTTAAGATAATTCCCGCAACCGAAATCGCATCACCCTACATTTACGCTCGATATCCCTGCAAGTGATCCTGGCAGCGCCCTGAGCCCAAAGCTTTGCTCCTGCCAAAGCCTCTCCCGATTTGTGACGGTTTTAATGCCAGGTGCCTGTGCTCCTGCTGCTCCACAAAGGGAATTGCCCCCACGCATGCGATGCGAAAGCATCCCAAGGGCTGGTGAGATACAGAAAAGCAGCAAATGCAAAGGTCCTGCTTCTCGTTTAAGGTGCTTATTGTGGGATGTATGATTTATACCGGCTTAAAGCTTCCCCACGGAACAATGTCATGTAGGTGAAAATCGCCCTGGCTCAGCCCGCTCTGTCCGGCCCAGCTGGACGTGAGGTGTGTGCTCCCCGCAAGGAACCCACGGGCGCTTCCCCGGGGATTTGTTGCCCCTCGATGTTCGGCATTTTAAAATGGAACCAGGGAAAAAGAAAAATAATCTAGCTCTAGCCTTAACTTTCTAATAATTCCTGTTCTTCTGAGCTGCAGGGTGACGATTTTATCTCTTGTAAGTCACCCAGCCTTTGCTGACGGCTTCGTAATTAATGGCCCAGAGAGCTGGCATTCGTCCGTCGTACCGCGAGAGCTGGCTACGATGGGGATTCGTTACGGGGGGGTAATTTATCTGTGCCAGTGCAATACCTGTGCCTGCAGTAGGCTAGGATCACAAACCACAGCACAGCACATCCCTCCTGCCAGCCCGGGCTGTGGGGAGGGGGAAAGTGCGAGGTGCTGGGCTCCGGAGCAGCGTCTTGAAGGGAGTTGTGGCACCTCATCTCGAAACACCAGAAAGTAGGTTGGACGAAGCCCGGGGGATGTGTAGTGCTATTTTCAAGCACTTTGTTCTGTCTAGTTGAGATGTCTTTAGTAGCAATGGCTGCAGATTTTCCGTTGCACTTTCCCTCCTCCCTTTAAGTGGGAAATTACCCTTTTTTACCAATGAAAACGTTTTCCTTTAAAAATAAATGGTTGATAAGTGTCAAGGTGTAAAGAAGGTCGAAGAAAGAAAATTCTGCAATTGAGATCTGTTTGTTGTCTCTGACTCAGAAGATAAAAAGCCTCCACAATTTACCGGGGACGGGGGCAGAAAGTCTGTTTTCAGCATCGCTACGGGAAATCCTTGGTGGTTTGGGTCACTCCGCCTATCCAACGCGGCTGTCACCATTCCCTTGAGAAGCAGCTCTCAGCTTGTGGCAGGAGCAGCAGAGACACTATCGGCGGAGCATCTCCGTGTGCCCCCTTGGCACTAACGGCACCAGGCGGGCAGGGGCAGGGGCAGGGGCAGGGGCAGGGGCAGGAGCTGCCTGTGGAGGCAGAGGGGACGGTGCTGGGGACGGTCGCGCTGCTGCCTGCAGAGCTCTCCGGGGGTCCTGTGCCCCTTGCAGCGGGAGCTGGGGGCTGCGGCGGTGACCAGGGGCTGCACCAGCCCCGTGTGCGGTGGGGGAATGAGGAATGTGCGGTTCCATCCTACAGCCACCAGACAGCTCTGTGCCACCGGTCGTGATGCAGGAGCCAGGAGCTGCAGCTTCCTCCTGAGGGTTCAGCAGCACCCGTGAGCCCTTTGAGTGCCTCCAGCTCTCGCCTTGCTGAGGCTGTGACCCCCCGTTACCCAAAAGGCTTCCAGAACCGACCCCTCAACAGCCGACACCCGCCCTCCATGGCCTCTGATGTCAAGCAGCCATGGCAGCAGCGTTTGGAGCCGTTAGTTTGATGCGCCGGGGCGATGGGGGTGACCCCGCTCTGATCCCTGCCTGGCTGCTAGAGCTGACACTTCTCCAGACTCATTCTAACTTGCCAGAGCAACTGGTGGCGGAGCCTTCACAGTGACCAGGCACTGTGGCTTTGGGGCGTTCTGAATGAAGTGACAGCTCTAGAGACAATGTCAGTCTGAACGAAAGCCAAGGGCCAGCGACACTCCCCTTAAGCTGGAAGGATGCTCTGCGTCCTTGTGCCTCTGACAGCTGTATGTACACGCGCACACGGAGCTGGCAAGGGCAGCAACCAGCTGAACAGGGGTTTTTGTCCCTCTGCAGAGGTGGCACCTGCAGTCTGAGCTGGCCTCTTCTCCCTGCAGAGCTTTGCCTGAAGAGCTGCCTCTGGTTTTGGGTCCTGGCCATCCAAGGGGCTTTGCTCCGTCACCGGGAGCTTTCCAGGATCACGTTTCCCGTGCTGACCACACAAGGTTTTGAGCACGGGACCCCCAGGGCTCTCCTCAGAGCGGTGGGACAGCCCTCAGCAGGGTGCTCGGGACCAGATCGGTAACTTTAGGAATGCACTTTTGATATCTTAACCCTTAACTGCAAATTTACTCAGACAGACTGTGAAAGCTTAATGGGCCAAGTGCCGGATAAGTCTGAGGAGGTTTCTGGGCTGCTGAGCACCACTGCTCATGGACATCCACCTGGGTGCAACCCACGACTGTGAATGTGGGGGGATATTCACCAAGAATAGGCCCCTGCCTCTATACCACATTTTTTCCCCTCACTCCTTATCTTTTCACCATGTGTCTACAGTCGTGGGGACAAGGCACACCAGGACCTCTGATCTAGGGTGGGTGTTTCACAGTGCCATGGGGAGACCTCGGTGAGAGTCACAATGTCATCTCGATTGATCACAATTTATTTCACAAAACAGAATGAAGCAACCTCTTGCAGTAGCTACAGTGGCTGATTGAGTTGCAAGTCTACTGAGAGCTGATCTCCACTGCAGACAGATTGTCTGAGAATTTGCTCCCAGGGCAACACTGTGCTGAAGTCTGTTGTTTCATGCCAATCAGAAACCCAAAACTTTGACCCAAGAAAAAAACCTCAGTTCCCGACAATGTGTTTGAAAGGCAGATGTAGTACAGCACGAACACATACCCCAGCACAAACACCGTCACGCCGAGACCCAGCCCTCATCCGCGTAATCATTTTTCCCCATAAATGGCAAATTAACCGGGAGTCAGAGGGCACAAACAAGGTTTGCAGGGACAGGTCGATAATTTATCCTGCTGTGGTTGCCAGCAACCCCCTCTCCATCGCATTAAAACATTGGCAGGAATAAACACTGATATGCATTAGAAATCTATACTGCTTGGTATTTATGATCTCAAAGAATACGAACACAAACTTTGCAACAACGCCACGAAGCAAGTAGGTCTTGAAATGTCAGGGAAACAAGGCAGCAGGAAGCTAAGGAACTTGCAGAAGGTCACAGAGGTAGTGGCAATGCCAGGAATAGAAACTAGAGGTGAAATCCTGGCCTTGGGAAAGTCAGTGGGAAACCTTCCTTGGTCTCAGCAGAGGCGGAACGGCACTCGGAGTTCTGTTTGCTATTCATTAGCTATCAGTGTCTATTTAAAGATAAAATCGATACCAACGTTGATTACAAATTATTGTGTTTTCTCGCAATTCTCTAAACACAACTGCCTGCCTAACAGCCAGAGCTGAAGCTTGTCGTTGGGCTGCCGATGCCGAAAGCAAGGCCGTGGTTCCTGCTGCCGGCTGCGGGGGAATTCGCTGCGGATCCCGCGGATTTGGCAGATCCCGCGTTCCACCAGGAGCAGGATTTGGCCCACCATCAACGCGCGGAATCAATCACCATCTCACGCGGGGCATCCCCGCGGTGCCCGCCTGCACCGGGGCAATTTCAGAGCCATGCTGTCCCGGTCCCCAGCCCAGTCCTTCCGCAGACACTTAACCCTGCGGCCGCCAGAGCCCCGCCGCGCCCGGAGCCCTCTGCGGCGGGGGGACACGGGCCGTTACCCGTTATGGACGGGGCGAAGCAACTTCCCGACCGGGCACAAGAAGGGGCTGTGGCAACTTCTGAAGGGTCGGTTCCCCCCTCCCCGCCCGGCTCCGCGTCCCCGCTCCCCGCAGCCGCCTCCCGCCGCCCTGGGCCCCGCCGAGCCCCGCCGAGCGCCGGTGCCTTACCTGGGGGGAGCGGCGCGGCCCCGCGG
>WKFP01013908.1:227105-238156 GCA_011057875.1 Pterocles orientalis
GTGTGCTGGGGGCTTGGGGACAGGGGATGTGGGGTCTGTGTGCTGGGGGCTTGGGGACAGGGGATGTGGGATCCGTGTGCTGGGGGCTTGGGGACAGGCGATGTGGGGTCTGTGTGCTGGGGTGACTGATGGGGTTGCTGATGCTTATGTTGAACATTGAAAATTCAAAGGAGGCAACTTTGAGAGGTTTTTTTGGTGCCTGCCCTGATGTCTCTGGGGGTCTGTGGTGTCAGTGTTTGCTCAGAGCCCCTCTCCAGCAGGGCTGCGGGGGGTTTTGGTCCTGCCTTCACGGGGCACCTCCTTTGCTGAGGAGCACCAGGTTTTTGCATTTGACAGAAGCAGGGCACAGAAGGGGGTTGTTCTGTGCCTCTCTGCACCCAGTGCCCTGTTTGCAAGGTAACCCTCCTCTCTGAGCGAGATCCCTGCAGACAAGCAGCGCGATGTCTGCTCCCAGGGCAGTGCCAGGGCAGAGCTTTCTCTTTCCCCGGCTCCTCTCCGCGGGCAGAGCCGGCGTGACCACTGTGCGAGCTCGGCGGCACTGGCAGGGGCTGCGCGAGCATCTCGGCTGCATCCCCGGTGTACATGGGATGCGAGATGGATCCTGCCAGGTGCTGCCTTATTGCCTCAGCTTCTGCACGCTCCAAGCTCCAGTGTTTTATTTAACGCTGCTTGTTGTTTTAGCAGCACAAGGGACATAATATCTGTCCGCACGGCAGGATTTATTGGGGGTTGGAAGCACGCCAAGGAGTCTAAATTCAGATTCAACAAGAAGCGTGATTCCAGCCAGCAGGCTCGCTGGCTGTGCACACCAGGTTTAACAGATATTTCCTTCTCCCTCTGCTGCCAGTTCCTCCCAACGCGCAGCTCGCAATAACCATAGCAGCGAAACTACCTTTTTTGCTTTGCTGATATTTGTTTTATCATCCTTCCCTCCCCTGTAGCTCAGCGTGTCCGTATGGCAGCGGGTCTGGGGGCTGCTCAGAGCCCCTCTGCTGCTGCCGCCTGTCGTGTACCTGGAGTCAGATGCTCTGGGTGTCGTGAGCGGCTGCTGTGGAAACAGGAGCAGGACTTCGGCAGCAGCAGTAGGAAGAGACATTTTTTCCAGGAGCTAAAACCAGCTCATTCTGCTCAGACCTCTTTCCAGTTTCGTGGGGGTAGATGGATCCCTGCTCAGAGGGAACATCTGCCTCCAAGTTGGGTGCCAAACCAGAGAGAGCTGGTTCTTGGTTCTGGTTTGAACCTAGCCCAGCTCTTTTGAAAACCACCCGAGATGGTGGAAAAATACAGGTGATGCTGGCAGGATGTAGCAGGGTTTTGAAAGCTCGAGTCCAGATCCTGTGTGTCATGTTTGCAATGTTTAGATGAGTTTGGCCGTGAAGCTGAGCCCCAACTGCTGCCTAAATCTCATCCTGCGCCAGCGCCTCTCGGCTCCACGCAGCCGCTGCTCGGCCATATGCTGCTGGGGGGCTGGGAGCGGGGCGCGTGGGGGCTGGCGGGAGAAGCCCCCCCAGTGGTTCACGCTGGTGCACGGACCCCAGCTCCCCGCTCCTGCGGCACCATCTGAGCATCAGTTAGGGTTTATTTTCCTTTACTTCTGTTATTAGGAAACTGTTCCAGAGACTGTTTGTATTAAAGATTAGAAACCTGCTAATTTCCAGCCAAAGCATGTTCGGGTCTATCTCATACCCATGCTTCCCTCCCACCCCCACGTTTTGCCAGCCCTGGTTTTCAGTTTGAGCAGCTCTTTTTCTGTCTCGCCACAATTTCTTCATGTGCTGCAGTCGCACCCCCCCCAGTGTTTGTTGTGTGATCTGGGCCAGATGCTCTCCGGCTCCTTTGATCCAGCCACGTGCCAGCACCAGCCTGTCCCCCACCCGTGGGACCCTCCAGCCCTGGGGGGGTGTGTGGCCGGCTGCCTCCCGGGGCTGCGGGTGACGGGGCATGCAGGGGAGAGGCAGCAGGGATGGGGGTTTGTCAGTTTTTACCCTCACGCATCCTCCCTCCAGCAGCCTCTGCAGTGCCCGCTGAGCTCCTGCTCCTCCGAGGAGCCGGGACCAGGGACTGCAGTGAGGGATGCGCGGGGATGCGCAGGTAGCCATGGCGACGGTGCCCAGGGATGTGGCACTGGGCATGGCCAGCTGCCTGCTCCCCTGCCTGCTCCCCTGCCTGCCTGCAGCAGGGCTGCCCCAGGGCACAGGAGAGGGATGCGGTGCTGGGGCCAGGCTGTCTCTGGAGCATCCTGAGCAAGGTGCCCCACTGCACACCTGGAGAAACCTTCCTGCCGGCTGCTCGGGGAGGCACGGTGCATGGACATGGGCATCTGCTGCTCGTCCGAAGCATCCTCTCCTGGTCTCAGCTTGGCTGGGAAGGGACACGGTGGGAAGAGGTGGGGCAAACAGCCACACGGGAGATCTGTGTGTGTGAACAGCCTCCTCTCGAGGGGGTTTCAGCCCCTGGCCAGCCAGGCAGACCTGTGAAACGGGTGGACCCAAGAAAACTAACAACTGTACGTTCACAGTGGGCTGAGAAGAGTTAAACGAGCCTGGCGGTGTGTGTGATGAGTTTCTGTGCGTGGTGCCACGACCAGACAGGATCCGTGTCCCTCTGCAGTGACCAGTGGGGTCGTGAGGTGCTGGGAGAATCCCGTTGCTGATGTGTGTTGGGCTGGATACCCAGGGAGCACGTGCGTGTCCAAACTGGGAACTCTGGTGATGTTCTGGGTGCTGCAGGGTGCTCAGCAAACCCGGTCACCCCGGGAGGCTGGATGGCAGCAGCGGGGGATCCGGAGGGTTGTGTCCAGCCCCCCTGATGCTGCATGCAGGGGGGGTGACATGCTCCATGTGGCTGGGGAGCGGGGTTTGCTCCTGAACATGCGGCTGGGACTGGGCTTTCCTCACCTTCCCTCTGCGCTGCCAGGGGCAATGCGATGGGTACTGCGAAGAAAAGACAAATCGGCATCGATGGGCTCCAGACCCGGTGGCAGTTGAACACGTTGATTTCTGCCGCGGTTTTTGTCCCGGTCCCATGCAGGCAGCGCAGAGTTGGGTCAGTGCCTGTTGCTGTGGCTTTCCTGGGCTGGGGCGTGGGGGGTACGTGGCGGTCTCTGGAACTCTCCTCGGCTTCGCTATCCCTTGGCTGGAGCTCCGCTCTGGGGTGACCCGCCGTGTTCCCCCTCCCCAGTGCAGGGCCAGGACCCCCACAGCGGCCGGTGGGTGCTGCAGACCCGCTGGATGTCCAACAGCAGACAAACCGTCCGGGGAGAGGATGCTTCGAGAGCAGGCTGGGCTTGGCGGGAGGCTGCTGGTGAAGGCATTGGGCTCCTCACTTCATTTCACTTCAGCAGCACCGCAAAGGGGAGAAAACGCCGTTAAAAACATTCCATCCCCTGAGTCAGAGTTAATTCGGACGCTGCTTTCCTTTGCTCTGTACGTTGAGGCTGATGATATGCACAGCGTGTTCTTCCTGCCGGGACAAAATCTAATATTTCTGGGTGCCCACGACCTTCCTGAGAATCATAATGGGAAGATGAATACCCTCAGCGCACCGCATGCAATATTAAAGCTCTAATGATGCAATCGGTCTCTCTTAGCTCCAGTAACAAAGGGAAGAATTGCGCTGCCCTTCCCGGGCAGAATCCTGCTCTCTGGGGGCTCTGGCTGCCAGGTTCCACGCCAGCCCCCTCCCCTGCCCGCGCCTGGCCGGGGGTGCGGTGGAGCCGGTTGGGATACGCGCACCCCCCCTGCGCCCCGCTCCCCCCGAGCTGCTCCGGGGGTCCAGGGCGCTGCAAGTGCCGGGTGCTCCGGGAGTGTCTGGGTTCATTAACTGGCTTGTTAACGAGGTGGCTGGGCGCCCCGAGGGTGCAGCACCCCCTCCCCAGTGTTACGGGTGGGCTGGGGCTGCTCCCCGGGGCCGGGAGTGCAGCGGGGGGAGGTCAGGGGGATGGACACCCCTGGTTCTGGCAGGGACCTGGGGAAATGTTAATTTTGTCTGGTGCAGATGGCACCGAGGAGGCGTCCTCCTCCCCCAGGCCTTTGTTTCTTAATTTCATCTGATCTGTTGTGATTCGGCTCTGCCTGCTCTAAGGGAGGAGGGCTTTTTTTTTTTTTCCTCTGGTTTTTGAGCCCAACTGTGTGAAACACCTCGGGGGGGGACAGGGGAAGCGAGAGATGTCATTGCAGGGACTGCTCCGGGCTGTGCTCCCGTGCGGGTGGCGATGGGCAGGCGCGGGTGCGATGCCCTGCGGCCGAGGGGGGCTGGTGGTCTCCGGGGGGTTGGAGTTGGGTCCTTGGCACATTTTTAACCTTTGCCCGGTTCCCATGCTGATGTCACCTGTGTCCGTGGTGGCCGGCACGGTGCTGGGGGCTGCTGGGGATGGGGGGAGCCGAGGGAACTCCTTTGCCATCCCCGATGGTCCCGTGGATGCAGGGTGAGGGGGGCTTCGTGCGGGGGCTGCTGCCCACACTCCTGGGCAGCGGGAGGTGGAGGCAACGTCCCCGTGGCCACAGCGGGGTCCTGCCCTTCCAGGCTCCGAAATCCCAAATCACACTTGGTGCTTCAGCAGGAGTGTTGTGCCCTCGGGGTGTAATGAAGACCCAGCAGGGAAATTTCAACCTCCTGAGTCTAGCGACTGTAATGTCGACCAGGACTTGCCGCGCATCTCCCCATCGCTGCTCCCACGCTGCCTCCGACAGCTCCGAGCCGGCGGGGTCACGTCGGGACTGGAGTGGCGGAACAAGATGCGGTAATTGGTGCTTTCAGCGCCGAGAGAGTAAATGTTGAAATGAGGAGCTGGCTGTTTTCCTGGGGCTCTCCGAGTTGTTTCTGGTGCGATGCCAGCTATGGATTGATGCTGCCCACGGCTGCTGTCGCTACCTGCGGCTGTGCGGGGCTGTGCGGGAGCTGGGCACCGTTCTGCTGCACTGCCGAGCTCAGCCGGGCGGGGAAGCTCCCGGATTTTATTTTCCAGCATGTAAATCGTGAGCAGCTCAGTGGAGCTGGGCAGAAATCAGCTGGTGCGCGTGTGAGAAAGACGTGACCTGGGGGAAGATGGAGTGAGGATAGCGTCACGCTGCGATCGATGCGGAGCTTTGACACGATCACGCCGGCCAGAAACGAGTGTGCTCCGAGCAAGCGTCTGCGCCAGACGCTTCATGGTACCTGACTTATGGCCTTCAGGCCTGCAGCATGTTTGGGATTATTATTTTTTTTAAATAACATCCTAAAGAGCTCTAAAACACAAAAGCTTTCCATCCGTTCATCCCCTTAAGGAGCGCGGGCTGTGGGCAGAGAAGTAGGAGTTGAAGTAGCTGGGTTTCGGTCCAAGTTTTTCCCTGGAGCTGAGCGATTCTCACTCCAATTCCCCGTCCCCCCTCCCTTCCTTCGCACATCAGACAGAATCCAAATCTCTCAGTTTAAAGCTTTCGGGTGCTTGGCTGGAGTCTGACTCTCGCGGGTGCCCAGCGCCGGGAGCCGTGTGAGCCCGGAGCTGCCGGCACCGTGTCCCAGGGATGTTCCGTGTGTGCCCGGAGCTGCCGGCACCGTGTCCCAGGGATGTTCCATGTGTGCCCAGAGCTGCCGGCACCGTGTCCCAGGGATGTTCCTTGTGAACCCGGAGCTGCTGACAGCGTCTCCCAGGGATGTCCCGTGTGAGCCTGGAGCTGCCGGCACTGTGTCCCAGGGATGTTCCGTGTGAGCCCGGAGCTGCCGGCACCGTGTTCCAGGGATGTTCCGTGTGTGCCCAGAGCTGCCGGCAGCGTGTCCCAGGGATGTTCCGTGTGAGCCCGGAGCTGCCGGCACCGTGTTCCAGGGATGTTCCGTGTGAGCCTGGAGCTGCCGGCACCGTGTCCCAGGGATGTTCCGTGTGAGCCCGGAGCTGCCGGCACCGTGTCCCAGGGATGTTCCGTGTGTGCCCAGAGCTGCCGGCAGCGTGTCCCAGGGATGTTCCGTGTGAGCCCGGAGCTGCCGGCACCGTGTCCCAGGGATGTTCCGTGTGCGCCCGGAGCTGCCGGCAGCGTGTCCCAGGGATGTTCCGTGTGAGCCCAGAGCTGCCGGCACCGTGTCCCAGGGATGTTCCGTGTGAGCCCGGAGCTGCCGGCAGCGTGTCCCAGGGATGTTCCGTGTGTGCCCGGAGCTGCCGGCAGCGTGTCCCAGGGATGTTCAGTGTGTGCCCAGAGCTGCCGGCAGCGTGTCCCAGGGATGTTCTGTGTGAGCCTGGAGCTGCGGGCAGCGTGTCCCAGGGATGTTCCGTGTGAGCCCAGAGCTGCCGGCAGCGTGTCCCAGGGATGTTCCGTGTGAGCCCGGAGCTGCCGGCAGCGTGTCCCAGGGATGTTCCGTGTGAGCCCGGAGCTGCCGGCACCGTGTCCCAGGGATGTTCTGTGTGAGCCTGGAGCTGCGGGCAGCGTGTCCCAGGGATGTTCCGTGTGCGGCCAGAGCTGCCGACAGCGTGTCCCAGGGATGTTCCGTGTGAGCCCGGAGCTGCCGGCAGCGTGTCCCAGGGATGTTCTGTGTGAGCCCGGAGCTGCCGGCAGCGTGTCCCAGGGATGTTCTGTGTGAGCCCGGAGCTGCCGGCAGCGTGTCCCAGGGATGTTCCGTGTGAGCCCGGAGCTGCCGGCACCGTGTCCCAGGGATGTTCCGTGTGAGCCTGGAGCTGCCGGCAGCGTGTCCCAGGGATGTTCCTTGTGTGCCGGGCACCATCCATGATCCCCAGGGCAGCAGGTGGGTGTTGGGGTTCCCGAACCGGCAGGACCTTGGCAGGGCTGGTGGGTGTTTTAGGGAGGTGGGGGTGCGAGGCTGGGGTGCCCATCCCAGGGGACGATTCCCAGCCCTGGCACCAGGCTCTGCTGTGCCCTGCAGTGCCCGACGGCCGGGGCAGGGGACAACAGCCTGTTTCCTCGGGACTTGGTGACTGATGGAAGCTGGCACCCAGCTAGAGGTCAGCATTGCCACTTAAATGGGTTTCCGAAGCCCGGCTGTTGAAGGACGGCGGGTTTTGGGTGGTGGTCAGGCTCAGAGGCACGCTTCAGCCTTAGGGAACCCGAGGAGAGAACTCGTGTGCCGCAGCGGGGGGAGATGCCCTGGTGGGGGGGAGATGCCCTGGCAGGCGCTGGGGCAGCCGGGGGTCTATGTGCCAGGAGGGGGGAGGTGGGGGGATTTCTTCTTATTGAGGTTATCGAGTGACCCCCGGCCGGGCTGGTGGGCAGAGGGGGGGCAGCCCCATGGCACGATGCTTGGGATGACGCTGTGCCCGTGGCTCGGCCCCGACGCCCACGCTGCCTGCGCTCCTGCCATTAGGAGAAATACGACATTTGCAGCGTAACGTTGTGAAAAGCCTCAGGCCACAGAAAAAAAAAAAAAAAAAGGGAAATGACTTTTCTGCTGGTGTTTGTGTGTGTGCATGCGCTTCGGTGCTGGGTTGGCTGACCGGGAGGCACCGGGGTCCCCCGCCCGCCCCGGCACAGCACCCTGCACGCTGCAGGAAGCGCTCGTGGTGGCTGTCCCTTGCACGGTGGCTGTCCCTTGCACGGTGGCTGTCCCTTGCACAGCGGGCACCTGGGCGCTGCTGTCCCCATCCTTGCCTCCCGCCATGGCCGCAGCGCCCTGGCAGCACCGAACCATGTTCCAGCGGAAGCGCAGCGTCTCCTTCGGCGGCTACGGCTGGTGGGTGCCTCTTCCCCCGTCCCCCCCTTGCTCCCGGGAGCGCGGTGCTGCGCGAGGAGCTTCTCTTCCCTCCGCGGCTGCAGAGGGGGAAGTGCCGTGGGGGTCCGGCGCGGTGCCCTCGCGGCAGAGCCTGTCCTGCTGCCCCGTGCCCATGGCAGCGCCTGGACCTTGGGTGGGACCCTCTTCCCCCCGTGCCCTGGTGAAGCCCCTTGTGAGCCCTGGGGGTGCCAGGCAGCGAGGAGACCTCCCGGGGGGATGCAGTGGGCTCCCGTGGGCATGTCACCTGCAAGAGCATCCCACAGCTGTCCCCTGACTCCTTTCTCGCTGCCTGGACCAGCTCCTGCTCCCCCTTCACCTGGGCAGCGATGCTGGCAGCTTCAGCAAGGTCCCGCCTGGCCCATGGTGGGTTCCCGTGGCCACTGGTGGCCCCCGAGCCGTCCCCACACCCTCTGTCCTCGGTTCAGCAGGACTCTTGGCTTCTCGTGTCTTTGCCCTGCGAGATGTGTTGGGCTGTAGGGAGACAGTTCAAGCAGGCGGCTCTGTTCCCCCACTCTCCCGGGGGCTCTGGGGGGGCTCAGAGCTGCTTGGAACCCACTGAGGGAAATGCTGAGTAACCGAGACGGTTGTGGGAGGGCGGCGAGCTCGTTGAGCGTTTTGGTGAAGTCCCCTGGGACTAGAAGCACACGCCGTAGCGAAGCTGAGCATTTTGTCTCAGCTGGATGTTTTGTTGTTTTTTTTTTTTTCTTTATGTAAAAATGGGAAGGAAGCGTGCTGATAAACTTCTGTGCAAATAAGTTTTGTGAAACGCGTTCTCGCTTTGTGGCAGAGAGAAATTACAGCTCTTGGGCAGGTTCGCCCCGCAGCTGCCATTGGGAGCGGTGGCTCTGGGACCCCCGACCACGCCAGGCGCATCCCGGGGGCTGCTGCTGTTGGCAGTGTCCCGCTGCGATGGAGCAGAGCCGTTACCCCTCGGCAGGGGCGATCGGGGCCATCTGGGCTTCGCTGGGTTATTTTCCTTCCGCCCGTCGGTAGTTGCAAGGGAGAGACAACCCCGAGAGCTGTGCAGGGGCAGCGTGTCTGCTGGCTGGGGGTTAGGGCTGGGGGGCAGCGGGCTGCCCTTTGCGTGTCCCAGCGGGGTCTGCACGGTGGGAAGGGAAGGTGGGGGGGGTCTGGGGGGACCCTGTCCCCCTGCTCTGTGGGACCAGCTGCCGAGAGGGGTTGATGACCAGCTCCCTGGGGACCCTGGGGAAGAACCCCCTCCCGGAGAGCACCGTTCGCAGCTGGGAAAACGCTTCCCCGGGTGTTTACGGGAAGGAGGGGACCTGCCACAGCCCTGTACCTGCATCTTCTCACGCCTCGCGGGCGTGTGGCCGGCACACCCTTCCTGTGGGGACCGCGTGTGGGATGGGGCGGGGGGCACGCCCAGCTCCGCTCTCGGTCGCTGCTGTCGCTATTTCCAGCCCTTCGCTGGGTGTAAACGGGCTTTTTGGGCTTTCTACCGGCTGCATCCCCTGCCATCGCGGTGCCGGCAGCAGCATGCACGTCCCGGGGCAGCCAGCATGGTGCCACCGCTCTGGGACGTGGGGACACCCGTGGCGCATGATGCGGAGTCGTGGGGCGTGCACCCCGGGAGCTGCCCCCCAGCCCTGCGCAGCCCCCTGCCCACACCCCTGCCCGCCTCGCCGGGGCCCCGGTGACCGATGCGGTGCCACCCGGGTCCCCTCTCCTCGTGGCAGTGGTGGGGGTGTCACCACTGTGCTGTGCTGCCGGGTTTGGGGGGCCCGTGGCCATGCTGGGGTGCGCAGGGAGGAGGAGGCTGGCCGGGGGGTGGGGGGTTTCACTTCACCCCTCGGAAGGGGACGCAGGGCAGGGTGTGACGGAGTGGCTTTCATAACTCAGTCAAACTGCAACTGCGGTTTCCCTCGCAGAGGGTTTTCTTTCTCATGTCTGTGGGGTTTTTTGTTGCCCTTTTTTTTTTTCTCTCCAAGAGGCAAAATAACAGCAACGGATTTTTCTTCCCGCGGTTCCGGATGGAGCCGCTCGGTGCAGCCCCCCGCTCTGGTGTGGGTCCTGCAGCAGCCGCCCCGGTCACCTGCTGTCCCCGTGAGTCATTTGCAGCTGCCACCGGGTCTGGCAGCAGCTATTTGCACCAGGACACGTTAATGATCAACTCGATTTAACCACCAGCAAGGTCTGGGGACAGGCTGTGAAGTCCTGGGTGCCACCGCGGGAGCCCTGGCTCTGTTCTGGGAGCAGTGGCATGGGGGTGGTTGGGGACATGCCTGGGGTGACACTGAGCGGGGGGGACCGCGTTTGTGCATCCTGCCGTGTCCTCTGTGGTCACGGTGCAAAAGTGGGGCTCGGGGGGGTTTGGTGGGGGGTTTTTTTAGCGATGTGGAATTAATTCCCTGTGGCAGATCGCGGAGCGCTTGCAACGACTGCCAAAAGACAGCATTCTGCATTTTGAGACGTGACCGTGATTTCATTAATTACCATTAACATTACTTTAACCACAATGATTCCACTTATTAATGGTGCCAAATAAATAAGTGATGCGATCGGGGTTCCTGGCCCCCTGTGAGCCGCCCGGGGCTGGGACTGATGGGGCTGCTCTGTGCTTGCTCCATCCGGGGCTCTCGGCACGTGTGCTCGCAGCGGGTGGGCGAGGGGGCAAGCAAAGGGGGCAAGCAGAGGGGTCAGGCAGTGGCTGGTGCCGGGGGGACAGCACAGCCCTGCGGGGACGAGCTGGAGCTCGCGCTGGTCACCACCAGCAAATAACTGGGGGGATTTTGTTTTACTTGCTGCCAGGCTCAAGTTTGGGTTGAACTTTGATTTTGTTTTCTGGTTGGGTCTTTGTGCTGATTGTGGTGCCAGCCAGACCGATGGCACCTCCTTACCACGTCGGGAGGAGGGACAGCCCCCCGCGTGCCCTCAGCCCACACTAACGCTCCTCTGCTCTCTCCCCAGGATCGACAAGACGATGCTCGCCAGCCTGAAGCTCAAGTGAGTACCCACGCTCTTCTCTCGCGAGACGCGCGGTGCCGGGAGGTGGCTCTGTGCGGAGGATGCTTTCACGTTATCCGGGCTGGCACGGTGCACCAGCGCATCGAAGCGGTTTTCCCTCTGTCCGTCCTTTTTCTTTTTTAGTTGGGGTTTTGTTCGTCCCCATGGAAACCATGAGTATGTCTGGGGGGTGGAACTGGAGGGAGGGAGCACCCGCTGTGGGTGGGAGCGTGGAGGAGAGGATGGATGGGGAGCGCTTGGGAACGCCCTGCCCGCTGGTTTTGGGGTGTGTGTCCCGTGCAGGGGGGAGCCAGCCCTTTGCCTGCCCGTGGCCCCTCTGCGCTCCGGTTGTTTTCTCTTTGGTGTCACCAGTGGGATGTGCTGAGAAACCA
>WKFP01013909.1:18057-31294 GCA_011057875.1 Pterocles orientalis
GGGGGCTGGGACAGCCTGCCCCAGGCCCCCGCTGCCCTCCCGCCCTCCCCTGTGGCTCTTTCTCAGCCTCTCTGCAGGTTTTGTGGCCGCTGTTCCCTGAAGTCAGCGCCGAGTTTCCCTTCTCAGAAGGATGGTATTTAGTGGAACCGGGGTCCTGCTGGGATAATTTCTGTGCAGTGAAAATAGCTGCAGCGGTGATGCACGAGATGTGTGTCCGCCGGCACCTTCGCAAGGGGAAGTGTGACTTAGTGGTGGCAGAAATAAGGGACACGGTGACAATTTTTGGCTCGTTGTGGTCCTTTGGCTCCACAGAAGTGCTCACGAGTCTGATTCCTGCTGGGGCAAAAGCCCCCGTGTGACTGCCTGGGGCACGGAGCATCCCCGGGGCCGCGGGGGCTGGAGCCCCGGGACGGGCAGGATTCCCCCCGGCACAGTTTGGTCCAGCACAGCCGGGGGCACGGCCAGGCTGCGTCTCAGAGGGGTGCTAAGCCACAGCGGTGACTGGGGTGGTTGCAACGAGGAGGCTGACGGCCGCTGTTACCAGTGTCGCTGCGTGGAGCTGTCCTCTGCGTCCCCCTCGGTCCAGGCGTCTCCCGCGGCACTCGGACCCGCGGCAGCCAGACGCGGCTGCGCTCCCGCAGAGATGGTGCTGCTTCTGCTCCGCTGCCTGGGCTGCTTAACGAGTGGAGATGAGACAAAGATGAGAAAAGCGAATTATTGGAAAATGGGTTTGATCAGCATAGGAAATGAGGGATCTACCAAACACTGACGTGGGCGAGGGCAGAGCCTCTGTGGCCCTCGTCCTGCCTGAGAGTCTGAGCAGTCCCCAGGGCACGCTTCGAGTCGGAAAGGGACCTGCACCGGCAGAAAGAAAGTCGGTATAGAAAAGCCCAAACTGTGTACAGGAAGGAGAAACCAGAGCAGAAAGATATATTCATAAATATACATATGTAATAAATGTATATGATGTGTTTGGCAAGGCAACGTTTTTGCAGGAACGGATGTGCGTGTGGTAACGCCTGCTGCCAAAAGCCAAACGTTATCGTTTTAGGATGCGTTAACGGGGGTGTCACCTGTATGGGCTCGGGTGTAATTGTTCCCCCTGCGTGTGATATCGGGGAACAAAAATATTTTTGAAAATAATGAAACATACATTTACCCTGAGAAAGCTACAGAGAATTGGTGAAGCGCTGGAGAATTCCGAGATGCTGAGAGATCCAAAAAACACGGCTCACAAGGAGAGGCTGGAAGAATTGGATCTCACTCGTCTGAACTGGGACAACCAGAGGGGGGAAATACAGAAAGGGGTGTTACACAAAGGACAACACTCAGTTCTCCTCTGTCTTTATAGTCTTAAATTTGTATTATTTTGAAAAACTGGGCGACTGGCCTCTTGCAAATGAGGTTATAGATGGACACAAGCAATAATCAATTTTTCTCTGAGTCTGCCGTGGGAAAAGCCTGTTTGTTCTGAAGGCATTTGTTACAACGTCAGAAACAAGAATGAAAAAAGCTTATGGGATCTGCAGGCAGCGTCGGCACACAAAGCCAGGCACGGTCGCGCGGCGCTGCGAGGTACACGCAGGGCGAAGGGCAGGAAGGAACGATCGGTGGATTTGCGGGGCCGGGGGGCTGAGACGAGAACCAGGAGATTCTTTAATTCTTTATTCGACGTGTCTGGGGATGCCAGCTGGGTGGGTAGGTTTGGCGTTAGCGTGTTCAGGGTCTGTCCACGCCAGTTGTGGGGGACAGGAGAGGGTCGGTCCCCAGCCCCGCGTGTGCGGTCGGGAGGTTTCCTCGGGGCTGGACTGAGTCTCGCCTCCCGTCTGTGATGCACCCTGCCCAGGGATCTGCTTGGTCCGTTGTGCCCTGGCTGTGGGTTGGAAATGTCTGATGTGCACCCCAGGAAGAGTTTCTGGTTTAGTTTTCTCTGGAATAAACCTTTTCTCTTGTGCTGAGGCTGCTCTGGGAATAAAACCAGTGCACAGGACTGGGGGGACTGGGAGCGTGCTGCAGAGGGCTGAAGGCAGCCGCTGGCAGAGGAGCTCTGCACGGCCCAGGGGCAGCAGAACCAGCAGCTCCGGTGACGATGTGTGAGGTTTGCTGTTCACGGTGAGCAAAGGGATGCAGAGAAACCCACGGCCAGAGGCGTCTGCCGAGGGGGGCTGTGTGTCCCGGTCCTTGTGCAGAAGGTGTCGGGGACCACAGACCTCCGCCGGCGCGGTGCTTCGGCTGCGGATGCTGGAGCGGAGACGGTACAGCAGCTTTGTCCCTGAGCGTCTGGGGCAGCTCTGCTCCTCGCCCCGCTGTCGGTCGCTGTTCGGGGCTGTGGGATCGGTGGCGGATGGTTTTTCCTCGGTTGACTGGGGCAGGGTGATTCGATCCACGGGTGCTTTGGTGACCTCAGTCACAAACCTCACAGCCTGCCTCTCCGCCAGCCCGTGTGGGAGAGAGAAATTCCTGAATCCAGGGAGGGACAGGAGCGGTGGGATGTTCAGCGGGAGTCGACCGGCTTGCCCGGGGCAGGGGATGTGGGAAGCGGCAGCGGAGGAGGTCAGGAAGGTGCTGCTGTCGCCAAGCTCCAGAACATGGCCAGGGGGAGATGGCGGGAGGCAGAGGTGTGTGGGGGTCTCGCAGCCTCAGAGCAGAGGGTGCAGCCGGGAGGGACAAGCCTCCAGCCCCCGTTCGCCGGTCCGTGGTGCCACAGCCCGGAGAGCCCTTGGTCATCGTCTGCAGGGACGTCCGCTGCCACCACCGCGCGGTGGGACGAGCCCACCAGAGCGATGCCCCGCAGCAGCTGCTGCACCGGAGCATCCGCCGTGCGGGGATGCAGCACCCCGTGTTGTGGCAGGCGGGGGGGAGCAGAGGTGTCCCCGTCCTGCCGGGGACGCTGCTGGCTGAGCCGGCGGCTGCTGCGGTGGGGACGGGCGGGAGCAGGCGCTGGGCAGGGCTGGCAGGCACCTGAGCAGCCACAGCTGGGATGAAGGTCTCCCGGAGAAGTTTTGGCTTTGGATGACTTTAAAGCTCTTTATGCAATATCCTCATGCGTTTTGTAGGTACAGGTATAATTATTTCATTATGCTTTCCTGTGAAGTGTGAAAACTATCTTTACCAATCCTCTTAAATTAGTTAAATATAATATTCAGTGAGACAGGAGATAGAGAAATGTTAATTGAAACCGGAGAGGTGTTTATAGGGTGATACAGTGTGGCCAACTGTGACTAAAATTAATGTTCAGGGTCCTTGATAGCGATTCATATTCCAGAGTTCATTAAATATTTCCAACAGCAGTCAAAGCCACGTGGAGCAGTCCACCACGTTTGTGAAAATGATCTGTGCAGATATATGGCACTCGCTAGGAGCAGGCCAGCCAAAATAATTTTTAATTGGATCAGGTTCTCCTCGGGCTGCTGCAAGGATGCTTTCGAGCGCTTTCTGTATTAGCGGGCGCGCAGACCCGTCGCATCCCGTGTGCCCTCTGGGGACGGACCAAGTCCTTCACGCACCGTCCGTGCCACGAGTGGGGTTTCCACGGGCTCTGTCCCTACAAGTGGCAGCTCAGCTCTTCCCGTTGAGATGAGCCCCGTTGTGGTTCCTCAGAGCAGCAGGGACCCGGCTCCCCCCGCCCTCCCGTGCAGCCGCAGAGCAGGGGGCTCTGGGCACGCTGCGGGCACGTCATTGCCTGGGGACACGCGGGGAGCAGGGACCCTCTCGTCCCCGCTGGGTTGGGGGTCTGTGCGTGGGCAGGCGGGTCACCTCGCCCGAAGAGATGTCCCGTCCTCCCAGGGTAATCAGTGACTTTAATTGGAGTGTGTCCCTTTCCCTGCCCCGGGGTCTGTGCTGCTGTCACCCCTCTGTCTCTGGCAGCAGAAAGGGGACCGTCCTCCCGACAGTCGTCACCCGGCAGCCTGGAGACACCGTCTCCCTGATTCCCTGCTGCGGCCGTTGGGTTCACACCCTGCATGGAGAGGAGGGGGAAACGCACCGTAGCAGCTGGTGGGTGACAACGATCCATCACGGGCGACAGGCTCGGCGTTTCTGCAAATCTTCTGCTTGCCTAAGGCACCAGGAAACATTTTAAACTATTGAATACTGCAGCCAATAAGAGGCTGCAGTAATTTATTGATGCTCCCAGCTTGCCTTATTCCTTTCATCTATCTTGATGCCTGCCCTGGAAGGCTGCAATAACTAATGTCGCTGGTTTTTTAATGAAGTTAGGTGAGCTGTTCACCTTTCACCAGGAGGGCCTGAGCTCTTTTTAAGGGTCCTGACAGTAGTGAAGGTCAAGATGCGACCGCGCTTTGCTTTCCCTGGGCGCGTGGGGCGGTGCAGGGTTTGGTGCAGGGTTTGGTGCCGGGGGCTGAGCAGCCTTCCCGAGCTGCTGCTGCGGTAGGTGCTGGGCGGTGTGTTGTAATTAGTTCCTGCTACGCGTGCTGCTAAAGATCCCTCCCTGCCCTAGAGAGCCTGGCTGCTCCAGGGATGCCCGTCTCCTGCAGGAGCGGGACTTTCCCCGTCGGAAATGCTGAAGGCGTTCAGGCTGCGCGCGTCTTTTCCTCTCCAGCATGAGGCTTTGGGGCTCAGGTCTCGTTGCCTTTCCAGTGAGGTCCTGCAGACTGCGTTTCTGGAAACTGCCGTTTCGCACAGCTCCGGAAAAGCGATGAAATGACTCTGCATAATCCCATCGGCAGCTTGTTAAACTGATCAGCACATCCCATCACCATGGAGAGAGCCGGCATCCGTCGGAGGAGAATGTGCTAAAGGAGAAATCAATTTCCCATAGAGCACCATCGCCGCTGACACTGAACAAACTCCGTTAGATCGATGCCCTTCTATGAACTCGTAACTGGCAGGAGCTGCCGGGGCACGGAGGCTGATTGCGATTCGTGCCGGGTTTCCGTTTTGGAACAGAATGCCCTGTGCCATTTGCGCTGCTCGAGCCGTCTGATCTCTGATTGTTCTGGGGTTTGCTCCCCGGGTTTTGGGCTGTCCTGTTTGCGCAGTGGCTGGTTCATTCGCTTACAAGGACTGGAGCGGGTGATCCTTGTGTCACTCCAGTAAATCAGGAGACCCGCGGTGGAAAGAGGTAGCAGGATCTTGGCGTGCCAGGTTCTCCCGTCCTCCCACGCTGGCAGGCACAGATTGCGTGTTTACCTCCCCAGGGAACGTCGGCACCCCTGGACCTCTGACAAGGCAGATGCAATGGGATTGCTTTTTCTTTCGCGAAGCATTTGGATTATCTGGGTTTGAATCATTTTGCCACTAATATTGCAAGAGTAAGCACTGACAAAAGGAACCGTCAGCAATCCTCAAATTCCAAAGCACTTGTCACTCACTAGAATATTTGCAAATTAGCTCATTATAGTCCTCAGACCTCGGTAACTGTTGTCAGTGTTTCTTTTGAACTTGCACATCCTGACCTAAGTTGCTGCCTGGTCCCAGGAGTGTCAGGGAGGACAGAAGGGTCTCCGCTGCTGTCTTACAGAGAACGGGGACCCCCAAGGTTGTTGTAACGACAACTGTCTGCAAGAAGCCATGAGATGTTAAAAGCTGTGACGTGGCTTCGACCCACCTCACTGTGTTCCGAGCTCTTTGCATTGATGCACCGGTGGCAGAGGGGCCGAGTCCCTTGGTCTCAGCGCAGAGCTGCGGCACAAGGATCACGCTGGTGCCTCTCCTGTCTGTGCAGGTGAGATCACAGCCTTGACGCAAAAGGAAGCTGTCGTGACTTTTTCTAGGCTATAAGAAGTTAAAAAAAAAATTGAAGTCCTTCAGCACACAGAGAAAATTCTCTCCAGATAAATTAATTTTCAAGCTTTCATGGCAGAACAAACAGCGACTTTGGATTTTGAACTTTGCTGCCTTTCTCTTAGAAAAGCCTTGTCATTCAGCGGGCTGAGAGTCGGGTGAATCTGTTTTGTCTGGAAAAGCGTTTCAGTGCGGGAATGAAATGTCTCTTCCCCCCCCCCCCGAAGACAAATCAGTGCAGCGGCTGGGTTGTGACTCTGGCCATTGTGCTACTGCCCTCAGACTCCTGACCTGTGCCTCTTCCCCGAGGTCGGCCGGGTGCCCCGGTTCCCCTCCAGCCCCACAGCCCGTCCCGTGCACGGGGGTGGTGAGGGGCCGGTGGGATCTCCACTGGCAGCTCAGCTGGGGCTCTGCCTTTGCTGGGACCTGCCCTGGGCACGGGGGACAGAGGCAGCAGCGTCAGGCCATCGGGTCTGTGCGCCAGCGGGACAGTGGGTGGCTGGGAGCGGGGACCCGAAGGGGATCCTCCCCGTCCCTGGGTCCGGGTGATGCATTACAGACGCAGGGGTCAGGCACGTTTGGGCCGCTTACAGCTGCCCAGTTAGCCTGTGCGCACCAGAAATCCCCGTAGATCCGTGCAATTCTTAACTCCTGCTGCATATAGCACTTTATTTCTGTGGCACTCGGTGTTTTATAGACAGTTTTACAGGTAAGCACCAAGGCTTTGCTTTTGCTACAAGGCGCGCTGCTGAAAATGTACCTTTGCAAATGATGTCCGGAGAGTACGCCGTGGCAGAGGAGGGAGACATTTCAACTGCTGTTGGGAGGACTCTTGTGAGTCAGGGTCAGATGGCGTAAGCTGTGCAAATGTTCCAAGCCTCTGGAGCTTCGGAAGGAATTTAGGAGGCTTTGAAGTGCTCTTGCTCTTCAGAAGGACATCTGCAGCTAATGGTCTGTACTAGATGCCGGGAGCTGTAAGGTGACGTTGGAGCCTCCCCAGTCCCCGTGGGTTTCCAGGGCCCTTTAACGCGAGTTCAGAAAAAAGCAAGTTGTAAAAAATGCACTTTCAGGCCGACAGCCGATCATCCAGCGCTGGTTAAGTCGGGTGTGAAATGTCACCTGGGGTTTTAGCTGTGGTGTTCAGACGCCTGACCAAGTACGGCGCACAGGATTGTGAGGATTTCCGCGGAAAGCGAAGGAAGCAGAGACTCCAGACCCTTCCCTGTGCGACTAAAGGTTCATTCTGTAATTGTATCCGAATCGACAAATATCTGTTTATTAGATATGCAAAGCAGTGCAGTGGTTGGCCAGATTGTTTTAGTTCCAACCCTAATAAGCAGAAGAAAAAGCTTTGCTGTGAATTGAGGATTGATCCGGGTTTTCAGGAACAGCTTTTTCATCTGGCTCCCTTCTCTCATTAGCTGGTGGTGCCAGGAAGTTCTTTGCTAATGAACGGCTGCAAAGTTCTGCGAGGGCTTCAGATGAAAACACCGACGGAAGCACAGCGCAGGGTAGAGTCACCTCTCAAAGGATGCTGCCTGGTGCCAGCCGAGATGTAAAGGCTTTGCGCTGCTGGATCCAGCTCAGATCTGGAGCTGTGATCATCTCCTGGGGCGGGGGAGGTTCTGCCTCCCGGTCCTGGAGGTTGTGGGTCCAGCGCCCCATGAGGCTGCACCGAGGTCTGGACACGGCGTCTGGGACACAGACGTGTCGACGTGACACAACACCACCTTCACCCTCCATCCCAGCGTCGGGACAGGAGGAGAAGCCTCTGATCAGGTGTAACACACCCTCCAGGTCCCCGTTCGCAGCACGCCTCTTCTGCTGCTCTGCTGTGCTGGGGCTGGTCCGTGTCCCCATCGCCCCCCTCCGTCCACGCTGCCGGCAGCGCTTGGCTGCGCTGGTGGTTCGCGGGCAGGACGTCGCTGCAACCCCCCTCTCTTTGCTGCTTGGGAGTGAAGCAAAGGCCAGAAAAGCCGATCTGGGGTCTGCCTCGCTCCAGAACTTCTGCTCTGACCCAGAGGTGGCGGAGACCGTGTCCAGCGCTGGCTGGGGCAGAGGAGGTGCCTTTGTGTCCACCCGAGCAGCTCTCCTGAGCAGGCTGGACGATGGTTTTGCACGGACAGTGGTTTTGCACAGACGACGGTTTTGCATGGATGATGGTTTTTTTGCACGGACGATGGTTTTGCATGAACAATGTTTTTTGCATGGGCAATGGTTTGGCATGAGCGATGGTTTTTGCGTGGACGATGGTTTTTGCGTGGACGATGGTTTTTGCGTGGACGATGGTTTTTGCGTGGACGATGGTTTTTGCGTGGACGATGGTTTTTGCGTGGACGATGGTTTTGCGTGGACGATGGTTTTGCATGGCAGCCCAGTGAAGGCTGTAGCCGCTGTGTTCGTGTCCCATGGGGTGGCTCTGGCGAGGTGCCACAGCGCGGCAGGACGTGCTGGGTGCTGAGGAGGGAGATGTGCTGCAGCAGAGACGACTCCTGAACCCCCAGACTCCAGAAGTGGTGCTTTATTAACTAATGAGAGTATTAAAAATGCAGAGAATCACTGGACTGAGCATCAAGGTCCGTGACAGAAAGACAAATTGGACAACTAATAGGTTGTGTGAGTGGCAAGTTTTGGTGACAGGCTGACAGCGTGACACAGCGGAGCCGGAGCAAACAGATTACGCGGTGGTTCCCGAAAGGTCGCGTTGTCAGTGTCTCTGTCAGCGGGGAGCGGCCGCTCATCGCCGCCAAGGGGAGATGACAAGGGGCTCCGCTCCTCGGGTGCTAATGACGAGCTCTTGCGTGCCTCCAGCGCTCGTGTGAGCTGCAAAGTTTCTCGGTGACATTTCCAAACAGCTGCTCCTGGGTCAGAGCTGCGGTGGGTGCCCCCATGCTGGCGTGAGGAGGGGGCTTCGGACGGGTCCCAGGGGTGGGGTTGCCGCCTGCCTGAGACGGGCGAGCCCCCCCGGCTCTGGGGGACGGAGGGAGGGTTTCTGCAGGCAGCGGTCAGTGCCGTGTCCTTCAGCTGCCGCTTTCTGCCCGCCGTGCCAAGCTGCTGAGGTTTATTCAGTCGCAGCGTTGGCCACGAGCCGCCGGCCAGGAGCCCGCGAGCCCGGCTGCTGCAGGGGAAGGGGCAGCAGGTCCCCGTGCCAGGACCCCCCACAGCAGGGACTGTGCAGAGCAGGTGGAAGGGCTCACGGGCACCCTTCAGCCCCAATCCTGACCCGGGAGAGCGCGTCCGGCAGCCGTGCACCACGTCCAGGCAGCGGGGGTGACCCATGGCGGGGGGAGCAGAGGGGCTCCGTGCTGGGGCTGGCAGAGCAGAGGGAACCAGGGGAGGCTGCTTGGTTGGGAACAAGAACTGTTTGTGGAGAACAAGGTGCTGGAGGCCAGGATGTGGAGTGTGCAGAGAGGCAGATGCGGTGCCGTGGTCAGCTGGCACTTTGTGACTGGTTTTGACTGGGAATGGTAAGCGAGGACAGCAACAGCCCAGCTGCCCTTCGGAAGCAGTGCAATGAGGGAGGGGAATAGCTCCCTGTGGGCGAGAAGCAGTTATCTTTTGAGATGCCGCTTGGGATGCTCCCCAGCATCCCTGTCCCTGCGGGACGTGCCACATCTGGGGGAGCCTGGCTCCAGGTCTCTGTGCCGCGCAGCCAGCGAGACCCATCGTTAGACCGTGTTTGCTTTGGGTCATCAACATTTTAAAATGTTTGTCCAGTATCTCTTGGTAAAGGCTCGTTTCTGTCCCATCTCGGTATTTGAATGCTGTGAACGAGGACCTTCTTTCTTCATCCTCTGCCCGGGTGGAAGTGGGGTGTGCGGGCGTGTGCGAGAGCTGGAGCGAGCGCACCAAGAATGATCTGTCCGGGCATGAGAGCTCAGAGAACTCTCCAGACTCTTCATTTTTTGTCAAGTGGTCACTGGAGGGTTAATGTAATTTTGGTTTTAATTACATTGCTGGAGGGCACACTTACCCCAGGGAAAAGACATAATTACCAAGACATTTTATTAAGATATTATTTAATTTTATTGATGTGTTGCAACCAAAGGCACAGGAATGTTCAAATCAATACATCCTTACATCAATGTTTAATCTACTTCCAGCATTTTTGCCTGTTCTGTTTATGCAGTTACTTGTTGATAAATTAACTTACCAGGAATATGTGGAGAACAATGAATTTCCAG
This sequence comes from Pterocles orientalis, assembly GCA_011057875.1. Classification (NCBI taxonomy): domain Eukaryota; kingdom Metazoa; phylum Chordata; class Aves; order Pterocliformes; family Pteroclidae; genus Pterocles; species Pterocles orientalis. The sequence continues at coordinate 27,987 of WKFP01013909.1, forward strand.
AAAAATCACACCCTGTGTATTTGTTTCAGCAGGAACCCAGAACACGAACAGGCTTTCCTCCTCTTTCAGCGTGTCACCCTGGTCCAGCCCACCAGCGAGACCCCCGCCCGAGGCCGCCTGCGGAGCGGGTTCATCCTCTGGCTGTGCCGGCGGAGGACCGAGCATCCGGCTGTGCCGGGGGAGGCGTTGGTGGGATGCGGGTGTACGGCTCCGTTTGGCACTCGCTCCAGCAGGCAAGGTCTGCTTAGATCTTACGGGAAAACCCATCCTGCCCCTGAGCATCCCGTGGTCTCTGTGGCGAGAGGGACGGGAACACGAAGCCGTGCAGCCTGGCAGCGGCAGAGGCGCAGGACAGGGTTCAGAAGGGGGACAGAGCTCCGGGACAGCTTACGGACCAGCATCCGGGGCTGGCTCTTACTTGCTGTGCTCTTGATGCTGGCGCAGCACAAGGTTACTTTCAGTTACAGACAAATTCGAGCTCATGAGGGATTAGAGCAGTGGAATAACAGTTTATTTTCAACCCATGTTTGCAGCTGGGAGAAGAGTAAAAATAACCTGAGTGGTCAGAGACACATACTCAGAAAGAAATGGATGTCTTCATCCCCGTGTGGTTTCTGATCTTTTTCTCCAGCTGTTTTTTTTTTCTTGGGAACTCTCTCTTGCCGTCTCCAGTCCTTGGGTGCAGGTGATGGGCAGCCAGCCCAGAGAAGCACTCGCTGTGTGCTCAGTCCGTCTGCCTTTCCTCTCCTCGCAGAGGCAGTTGTCCAGTCTGCCAGGTCCTCGCTGGTGGTTTTCCTGGGGCTGCGCTGCTCCCGCGCACGGTCCCTGTCGCACCTGCACCCTTCGGCACATCTCCTCTCGCTGCCGTTTGCATCCAGTTGCCTGGAGGGTGAGAAATCTCTGGTGTAACCTCTGATCCAGCTGCTGAGTTACCCCGGCTCCAAACCATTTGTCACCAGTGGAAGGATTGATGGTGGGAAGCGCTTTTCGAGGTGCCTTTTATCTTCCCACACGCACGGTGCTGCGGCGCAATTCCTCCGTTGTCATCATCCATCCGCTGCCCCAGGTATACAGATAATGTACCGGTTCAGCTGCTCTTGCTCCCGCTGCCCTCCGAGACACGCAGATGGCACTCGTGGTGACAGACGGGGTCTCGGCTTCCCGGTGCACCGGCGAGCGGGCGCTGCTGGGGCTGATTTTCATTAGCGCTCCCCAGGTGCTGCCTCGTGTGGTCGGTTTTGCAGGGATCCCGGCTGTGGCCCTTCCCTCGCCTCCCTGCTGAATTGAGCCGTCTTTTTCTCCCGGGCAGTAGCTGCCATCCGCACCAGAAGGTTAATTTGTTCCTCTTCCCCATAAGTGCATTTATCACATGGAAGTGGCTGTTGTGGAAAATATCGATCGAACACCGGCTGTTCCCTGGCTGGACTGGAACCCAGCGTTGCGGTTACCCAACTGCTCGGCGTTTGGCTTTCCGTGCCGGGGCTGTGCCGAGTGCGTGTGTCTGTGTGTGTCTGTCTGTCTGTACATGTGTGTGTCTGTCTGTACATGTGTGTGTCTGTCTGTACATGTGTGTGTCTGTACATGTGTGTGTCTGTCTGTACATGTCTGTACACGTGTGTGTCTGTACATGTGTGTGTCTATACATGCGTCTGTCTGTACATGCGTCTGTCTGTGTACGTGTGTCTGTACGTGTGTCTGTACATGTCTGTCTGCGTGTCTGTCTGTACACGTGTGTCTGTACATGCTGTCTGTACATGTGTCTATCTGTACGTGTGTCTCTGTACATGTGTGTGTCTGTGTGTGTCTGTACGTGTGTGTCTGTACGTGTGTCTGTCTGTACACGTGTGTCTGTGTACGTGTGTGTCTGTACATGTCTGTACCTGTGTGTGTCTGTACATATGTGTGTCCATGCATGTGTCTGTACATGAGTGTGTCTGTCCGTGCACGTGTGTCTGTCTGTACATGTGTCTGTCTGTACATGTGTCTGTACATATGTGTGTCCATGCATGTGTCTGTACACGTGTGTGTCCGTATGCGTGTGGCGGTGGGTGGACAGTGCCTGCTGCAGTCCCTGTGTCACCTCCCGTGTCCCCAGCAGCGATTTTTCCGGCGTTGGTGGTGTGGCCGATCCCTTTTGCAGATCAGATTTTCTCCCGCACCAGCCCAGCTGCCGGGGCCATTGTTCCTGCAGAGCCCCGGCGTGGCGGCAGGACGGGGCACGTCTGCGTTCCAGGGACACGTGTCCGGTGTTGGGAGCAGAGCTCTGGGGTGTCTGTAGCCCCGCGGTGCCGCTCGCCGCGTTTGGAGCCGTGACCTGGCCAGCAGCAGAGCTCGGGCTCGCTCTGCCTTAGAGCTGACACTTGGCCCTTGTTTCTGCCTAGTGCCCATGGCAGCCCGGCGCCGTCGTTCTCGCTTCCCAGCGCCGCCGCGGACAATCGCTACCGGTCTGTGCATCGCAGCGCACTCGTCTCTCTGCAAAAGAAAAACAATAATAACAGCTCCTTGCGGCAGCAGTGTGCGCTGTTTTGACAGCACCTCATTTCAGCGCGGTGCTCGGGGGGCTCGGGTGAAGGTTCCTCGCAGGCGGCTCCGCGGTGGGAGAGCTGCGGCACAACGGCAGCGTGTGAGTCACCAGCTAAACACCCGAGCGGCTCTGGCACCTGCGTCTGCTGCCGGCCGTCTGTCCGTGGCTGCTCTCGCTGCTTTTCAGGCGTTTATTCACCAAGGAAACCGTGGCTGGGGACCCTGGCCCCTGGGCACCCTCAGCATCGTGCCCGTCCCAGCCGCTTGCTTGGTGCAGCACCTCTGTGCAATGGGCTGCGGCCAGGCTGGGACCGCGCTCGGTCCCCGTCATGTCACGGGCGTCAAGGACATCGGGGCAAGGGCTGGTGGTGTGGCTGAAATGACAAGGGGCACCAGGACCAGGGACCTCGTCTGCTGGGCTCCCCGCTTGTGTCCTGGTGCATGAGCAGCGGAGCAGGCATTGGGAGAGGCAGGAGCGGGCACTGGGAGAGGCAGGAGCGGGCACTGGGAGAGGCAGGAGCGGGAACTGGGAGAGGCAGGAGCGGGCACTGGGAGAGGCAGGAGCGGGCACTGGGAGAGGCAGGAGCGGGCACTGGGAGAGGCAGGAGCTGCGGGCAGTGAGGATGCTCACGGCAGTACCAGCTCCGGGGGCTTTTATCCCAGCTCCCGTTTCCCAGGGTCTGTGTTTCCCAGCGCTGAGGCTCAGAGCCAGGGTTGGGGACAAGCCCCCGCTCCCCCTGTGGCACCCCTTCTTGCTGGCGCAATGCCACCCTCCCCTGCGCCTC
>WKFP01013909.1:43503-60788 GCA_011057875.1 Pterocles orientalis
ACTGGGAGAGGCAGGAGCGGGCACTGGGAGAGGCAGGAGCGGGCACTGGGAGAGGCAGGAGCTGCGGGCAGTGAGGATGCTCACGGCAGTACCAGCTCCGGGGGCTTTTATCCCAGCTCCCGTTTCCCAGGGTCTGTGTTTCCCAGCGCTGAGGCTCAGAGCCAGGGTTGGGGACAAGCCCCCGCTCCCCCTGTGGCACCCCTTCTTGCTGGCGCAATGCCACCCTCCCCTGCGCCTCGCCGCGAGAGCCCCGGCTGTTGATATTTGCCATTAATGACTCTAAAAATAATTTCTTCGCTCTTTACACCGTGGCAGGAGCTCGTGGCTTCGGCAGGCACAGAGTTTCTGTCCTGGCTGCTGTGTGCTCTGCCCACAATGAATTAGGCGCAGTCCCTTCCTCAGAAAGCTTGAATTCCGGAATAAAGGACAGCGCAAAGCAACGGGCGCCGTGCTGCGGGGAGCGGGGGCTGCGGGAGGCGCAGCCGGAGCCCCGACGGAGCCCCGCTGCCGCTGTCCCCGCGCCGAGCTCCGCCGTGGAGCATCCTCACCTGGGGAGTTGTTTGTGAATTCTGAGTGTTGATCCTGAAAATGCGCTTGTGATTTAAAGAAATGAAGAGATCCTTAAGCACTGAGAAAGCTCCCAGATATTTAAACCCTTTCAGCTGAAAGTATTAAAAAGCGCGGCGTGCTTCGCTCACCTTGGCGTCCCTTGGCAAGGGGGGATCGTCACGGCCGTCCACAGGCGCCCAAGGGGTGTGTACATTGTGGGAAACTCATTAAAACACGTTTCCAGTACCAAAGGGCTGTTCTTAATCACTCTGCGGCAACCTGCTGCTTTGAACAGCGTTCCCAGCCTCCCGGCCAGCGTGTTCGCTTCTGGGACGGCTGCTGCCGGCCTCAGTGCGGGTTCTCCTCCCTCTTTCCGGGGCAACGCTTCATCGACATCGGGATCTGAAACGCGGGAAGGACCAGAAGCAGGTGCTGAGCCAGAGGCTAATTGCGAGCAGGGGGGGAGCTGCTGGCAGGGGCTGCACGAGGGCAGCGGCACCTCCGCGGGGACACGCTGGCTGCGGCTCTGGGCTGTCTGTCTGTCTGCTGCAGGCCGTCTGTCTGTCTGTCTGTCTGCCTGCTGCAGGCCGTTTGTCTGCCCACCAGCACCTCGGGCTCTGCTGACCCCTGGGGATGGATAACCGGGGTCTGTCCCAAGCCGAGCCGCGTGGCTCTCGTGCGGCCGCCTGTGCTGTGCCAGCAGCCCCGAAGGGACAGCAGCATCGGGTGCCAGCAGGTCCCTTCCCTCCAGCGGGGACAAGGTGACAGCAATGCTCTCACAAGCTTTAGGAGACTGACAGGACGAAGCAGAGCCACCCCCAGCCCAGCCTCCAGTCCTGCACTCAGATGGCGAATAGAAATTCCTGTTTCCTTCCAACTTCATCCTGTCTGAGCTGAAAGGAGACGCTCCAGAAGCGTTTGGTCCGGCCAGCAGCGGACACTGGTGCCTTCCCTCCACCACGTGTTGTCTGTGCCACATGTCACCGTTTTGCCAGCCCCCCTGGGGGAGAGGCGCCGCAGGCTTGGGGACAGTCACTGAAGTGCCACCGGTGCTGATGGGATGGTGCGGGGGCTGCACCCGGTCAGACCGGCCTGGGTGGGGAACGTGAGAGACGGGAGCTGGCACGTGCCGGGCTGGCAGCTGCAGCGTGGGCACTGCTCTGGTCCTTCCCGCAGCCCGGGGGATGCTGGCACACGGGGAGGTGTACCGGTGAGGGGCCGCGGAGGCGAGTGCGGCTCTGGGCACCGGCGGGACCGTTCGGCGTTGCCACGCGCCCTGGGCAGCAGCATCTGCTCGGGAGCTTCACCCGCCTTTGAATTTGGGGCCCACGAGGAGCATCTGGAAGAGCCTGTGATGGCTCTGCCTGGCTCTGCCGGATCCCGGGCTCCCGAGGCTGTGCAGGTTCCTGCTGAGAGCTCCCTCCCCGCATCTGTTCCTGAGACTTCAGAAAGAGCCTCCCCCAGCTTTTGCTATCAACGGTTGAGACACTTGTCACTTTAAGAAATGTCTTCATTATTTTAAAATGAGGTTTTTGAGAGAAGCTGTTGTTATTTATAGATTTCTATCTGCCATCAAAGCACTTATCAGTGTCATATCCCAGAGGCACATCCTCCCTGGCAAATGCCGCGTTGATGGCCACTTTGGAGATGCAGCTAGACAGGAGGGTGACGGCTCCGCGCCCCTCGCTGCTGGGCTGCGGCTGCTGCTGGGGCGGTTACTCGGGCACCGGGGCTCCAGAGCTGCTCACCGGGAGACAGGGATGCGGGATGTGGTGCCTGCAGCGCTGGCGATGCTGGTGGGGACCCGTGTGCCAGCGTCGGTGCTGGGTACCCAGGGCTGGGTGCAGCCGCCGGCAGGATGCCAGGGGCACCGGGGTCTGGTCACCAGCTGTGTGTGGGGAGGGTGCAGGGTGCTGGTGCCGGAGCAGCTGCTTTTCACCCAGGGACGATCAGTTCTCCTCATGAAACAGCCTGTTAGTCACTCACAGCTCTGAAATTAGCTGCCATCAGAGCGGCTCGGAGGGTTTTGCCGCCGCGGTGCCTCTGTAGAGCGGGAGCCTTCCCCTGCATCTCGTGGCCACGTCTCCCTGGGGAATCCTTGTCCGACCATCTCAGCCCCGTGCAGAGTGTTAACGTAGAATAAGGAGCAATAAGCATCCCCTGGCTATTATTTTCCATTTGCATGGTCAGCTGGAACAGACAGCAGCTTGGAGTGGGGTTTGATACGCCTGTATTGATTTTCTTTATAGATTAGAGCGATTCAAGCAGTTATAAGGTTAATTTCAGATGATTAACTTCACCGTATTGTAATATTTGATTTAGATTGGCTTTCAAACACTTTCCACTTATTGATTTTCAATATCGTACTTTTAGCACTGCAGCCGAATGTCACTTAAATAAAAGGTTGACAGAGTAGAAAATATTCACAGCGGACCGGAAAATTCCGCTGCTCGCCAGCCTGGACCCGCCCGAGCGGGTGCCTGGTGCCAGCGCCCAGAGAGGAGCGAAGCGCCGAGCAGCACGCGCGCCTGGACCCGGCCGTGGCGGGATTCGCGCTGGGCTGGTGCAGCCCCGGGTGAGGGTGACCCGGGTCCCGCGGGTCCCTCGGGACGGATGGGTCCCTCCGCTGCGTCGCTGCGTCTCTGGTCCTCACCGGCACCAGCATCGCTCCCCGGCGCGGGCGCTGCCTGCATCCCCCGACACGGGCGCGGGGAGCGGGGCGCCGCTGTTATTGGCAGGGTTGCTGCTGTTTTGTTTGTGACATTAAAACTCCTTCTTGATAAAAATCAAACCGTGAAATTGTTGGCTGTGAGGAGAAGTCTGACCTGCCAGTTTCTGCTCCTGGCTTCAGCTAATCCTCCCGCCCCGGGGGAGGTGCTGGAGTCTTCTGGCGTAAGCTGAATAACGAGATTTTATTTGCATCAGCTGGAGGTGGCTGGGGATTTGGAGGCTGCAGGAAAATTACACTTCTGTGATTTCACAGGGAGCTTCCTCCTAAAACATGCAAACGAGGAACTCATAATTTCTTGTCAAGGGATCCTCACTTCCTCACAACCCCCAGCCCAAGAGGAGCTCACGGGGTTGGTGTTTCTGATAAAGGCGCCAGAGATGTGAAACACCAACGCGCAGGACCCGTTCCCAGCACCCCAGATATCTCGGGGGGCTTCCTGGCCACGCTCCCGGCAGAGCGGGTGCAGCCGCGACCCCCCCGGGGCTGCCCCTCGCCCAGGCATCAGCCTCTGGAAAATGCTCATTTTTCCCGATAATCTCATAATCTAAGGATCCTGTGGTTGGTCCCGCCAGCAGGTGACCCCACCACCGAGACCTCCCAAGGGGCCGCCGCTCTGCCGTGGCTGCGTTCCTCATCCTCCTCAGCACTGACCAGTGTTCCAGCCGCTCTGGTTGGACAAAGAGGCTTTTTGATGGGAAACCGTGTGTGCTGGGGGTCTCCATCGTCCCATCCTCGTCATGTTCCTGCGCCAGCCTGCTGTCACGGGGAGGGCTGGGGACGGTGTCGCTGCCCGCTGGCTTGGGTGATGCTCCTCGTGCCGTCACGTTAAGGAAAAGCTCTGGGATGCTTCACCGCTGAGTGTGGCGTGGTGCCCTTTGTATCCCTTGGGACCAGACTGTGAAAATAATAGAAAACTGCCAATTCAGCTATTGGAGGCAAGCACTGGGGCTTTTTACATTAGATTGTTCTGAGCTAAAATGCACAAAGGAAAAAAAAAACCCAAAAAAATATGCTGCTTCTTGCCTATTTCACATTTCAGTGTGGATAATATGTGCACATCTCAGTGCGGATTATATTAATGTTTCTGAACATTGATGAGTCCAAACCGCTCGGAGGCGCAGGCAGCAGCCCGGGGTGTGGGGTGGCAGCGGCGCTGGGAAGGCAGGATGCCGGCAGGGAGCTGTTTGCTTCCTCATGGCTCGCCTCTCCTCCTCTCTCTCATACTTTTATTTTCAGGGGCTATTTTCTCCTTCACGTTTGGGTGATGTGCGGAATACAGATGAGACGCAATGCACACAGCTAGTGCACTGACATGCGCTCCTTTTGTGTTTTTGGAAAAAAAAAAACCCCAACCCCTGGTGGGGTTATCTGGGCGTGCTCTGGAAATGATGGGAGACACCTGGCTAGTGACAGTCCCCTCGCTGCCAGCATCCCTGCTCTGCTGGGAGATGCCGGCGCAGGGTTGGGCGCGCTGGCGGTGCCGCAGGACGGAGCTGCCCCACGGCCGCCGCGTTGGGCTGTGCGGGACCACGGCCGCTCCCGCTCCTGCCCCGGGCTGGGGCAGCCTTCGCTCCCCAGCCTTCTGGAGCCGTCTGCTCTGAAGCGCAGGAGTCGGGCGATTTACGATCTGGCCACTTCTCTCTGTGCTGGCATGTCCGGGGGTGAAGTGATATTTCTTTCCATAAATTTCAAGAATTTCCATGTTTCAAGGAACTCTCTCCACAGTGCCCGGCTGGCCGGCGTGGCTCAGGCAGAGCTGATCAAATACTTAGATGAATCGTCTGATTAATTTTGTCATTTCAAATAATTTATTTATAAGTCATCTGCAATAACAAATATTTATATTGCCTCCTGACCAGCAATTATTTGCCTTTCCTGATTATGAACTCCTCTACGCCCGTGGCAGCTGATGCTAATGGTCTCCACTTTGGAACAATAGCCCAAGAGCGTGAAGAGGGGCTCTGTAACTCCCTCAGCAGCCTGCAGAACATTCCCCTTATCTCCAGCTCTCCTCCAGAATTCTTCCACATACACTTTCTGACAAAGGAAGACTGCACAGACCCTGCAAAGGTCAAAGCTATTAAAAATGTTTTCAGCGAGCAATGCTGCAGATCTCCAAATTCTTGCAGCTCTCCAGGGGAAGCCTGAGCTTGCGTTTTTCACCTCTACTTGTTCCAGTGCCGTCCAGCACCCACCAGAAGAAACCAGTGTGGAAAACCCCTTTCTGAAGCCCCTGGGTCTGTCAAACCAGGTTTGATGGAAGAGCGGCTGCATTGTACCTGCTGAACCTGGGGAGGTAAATTCCTCTGCTCGGGTAGTCCGTGTCACTGGAAAGATACGGGGCGTGCTGGACGTGAGACGTTCTACAACACGAAAGAACATTTCTTCGGTGTTTTTTCAGGAATCTGTTGAGTCTGTATCGATAAAGGGAACCCAGTGGCAGAAGCAGACGTTGCGGTGGCTGCTCTAAGGCTGCACACGCGTGGCAAGATCTCGTTGCTCGCTCTCTGTACCGGCTCTCGCCCGCGCTGCGAGGTGCCCCCAGAGCTCCCCTGGGGCTCTGAGCCATGCGAATGGTGGTGCCACCTGTGTGCTGAATGCACAAGCCCGGGTGTCACCCTGCTGCAGCCCCTGTCCTGCGACATCCCTGAGCTGTGTCTCCTCTCTGCTCCCGGCCGGGGCTGCGTGGGGACGCGGCAGAACTTTGCTGCCTGTGACCAAGAATGTCACCCCCGTGCCTGCGATGTGTCTGAGAGATGATGTGAGAGTGACATTGCCTGCAGCCTCTCTGTCTGAGCCAATTAAACAGAGAAATTAAACAATGTCTGAGTCAATTAAAAAGAGAAATTGAACAATGTGACAAACAGGAGACAACGGAGACACAGCTCCCCGCTGGAGTGCGTCTGAGGAAGGACACACGTGTGTGTGCAGCAGCCAGCGTCTGCGCCCTGCTGCGGTGCCTCCCCGGGTCGCAACAAAACCCCCTCCTCCGGGGTGCTGGAGCAGGGAGAGGGGACTGCGAGGGACACGGCGCTGGGTCCGGCACAGCATCCCCCAGACCTGCGGCAGTGCACGGCCTCAGGCTGCGAGGGACACGGCGCTGGGTCCGGCACAGCATCCCCCAGACCTGCGGCAGTGCACGGCCTCAGACTGCGAGGGACACGGCGCTGGGTCCGGCACAGCATCCCCCAGACCTGCGGCAGTGCGCGGCCTCAGGCTGGAGCCATGTTTGCAGCCCCACGATGACACAGACCAGCCCTGCAATCCGGGGCGACTGGTTGTGGTCACAAACGTGGCACACAGCTCAGTGTATGCCAGAATCAATGAGTAATTCCTCCAGTGAGCTCCTAGGTTTGGTTAAGCTACAGCATCTCTCTCTGAAAGACAACAAACCGAGACTGAAAACTTTAGACATCCAGAGCATTCCTCGCTGCTCCTCTCAGCCTGCTGCTGGAAGGGAGAGGCTGTCCAGAGAGCAGGACGAGCCCCTTCTGGAGGCTTGCAGGCTGCAGCTGGAATGTATTTTCCCAATAACTTTTGGGAAAATTATAAATCAGCACCATAAATTCGGCTGTGATGGGCTAAATCAGCGCGGAGCAGCTGGTACAGGTGCTTGGTGATGCACTAGCAGGAGTGAAAGCTGCCGCATTTCAACACCCCGACGCTTCCTCCGCCTTGGGGAATGGCTACTGGAGCATCGAGAGCTCGGGCGCTGTCACCAGTGTCACTTACACATCTGCCCACGTGCTGGGCGCAGGGGGGACGTGAGCCCCGGGAAGTCCCTGTCCCTTGGTGCAGCACACGCTGATCCTGCAGCTCCCGGGGCAGGGGGTGAGCAGGGGACAGGAGGGGACGGGCAGGGGGTGCCCACCCCTGGCCCCCAGCCCGGGCTGCACAGCTGCTCCAGGATCTCCTGGGGTCTGGACCTGCCCCACGCAGGCAAGGGGGGTCTCACGCGGCTGTTTCAGCACAGCCCCAGGTGCCAACAGTGGCAGAAGTGTAACAGGCACCGAGAGGCGTTCAGCACCCTTGGAAAGGAAAAGTGAGTACAGACCATCACAGCTCTCTGTCCGCGCTTAAGCCATCAGCCTTTCCTGATTTTTTATTTTCTACAGTCTCTTGGATGAGTTTTCTCTTCCAGAGCTGTGAATAGAAGAAACTAAGCAAGACTATGTCTTTGCTGTATCTAATTGGCACTTTCAACCGTAAGTAAAGTGATCTGCTAATCATTTTGATCTTTGTTCAGGTCTTTGATCTAGCTGTTGTTCTCAGGTGCATACAGTGACAGCACAATTAATTAATTGCAAGTTAATAATTGTGCAGCTGCAGCATGCTCTAGTTCACTCTTGGAGTTCTACTAGTTGAGTTGCCAGGGCTTGTCATTAACTCCGGCAAACAGGAGTGATCCAAAATACCATTCCTCGACCTTTTACGTTTCCCCAAGTCCGCAAGCAGAGAGTACAAGCCAGGGATGAGCTCCAGCTCCCTGCAAGGGCTCCCTATGGCAGCAGAGCTGCAGCGCTTGGCGCCTGAACCCAGCTGGAGCCCAGCTGCGGATCCGCGTTTCCTGGAGCTGTTTGATTATTTATTGGGGAGTGCTGCGTGAAGCACACACCACAGCTCACAGAAAAAGAGGAGAGAGCAGGAGAGCACTTAGGGGAATAACCCAAAGACCTTTGCTAGCATTAACTATTCTGTATCCTTCAGTTTGAAAGGGAATTAATTAAACCTCCCGCTGCAGGGTTTTGATCGGTCCCCGCTGCAGGACAAGGCGAGACCCGGCAGAGCAGCAGCGGAGCTCCGCTGTGCACGCTCCTGTGAAATGGCTGGCAGGAAGGAAGGGATGCGCATCACGAATGGGATTTGTTTGTGCTGCTCCTCTTGCTCATCTGTTTTCCCCACCAGAGAGGTGACGATGCTCTTCTAAACCCTGCAGCAGCGCGGCTGGCGTGAGCTGGCGTTGTGGGCAGAGGTCCGTGCGGTGCCTGTGGAGGAGGCAGGTCGGGCTGTGGGAAGGGCAGGAGAACCTCTTTGGTGATGCTGGTGCTGAGGGACCTGCAGGGAGCAAGCTGGGGCCTGGCACGGCTGTGCCAGAGCCATCTCTGCCGCTGTTCTGCTCTGGCAGCGCTTCTCCAGCTTCCAGTGGCTCGTGCTCTGGGAGCTGTCGAATCTCCCTGCCAGGAGAGCCAGTGGACAAAAGAGCCTCATCTATATATTTTGTCTCCCTTAGAACAAGGCAAATATTTCAGTGTCTGTTGAAGAGTATTTGCATTTTTATGGATAAATTCAAGAAAAAAGGCACCACGCAATCCCAATTTGCATCCCTTATTTCCATAGAAACTACAGGAGCCTTGATTGCTTTCATGTGCTTTTGATGAAAATTGAGTGGGGTATCTTTATCCTGCCATAAGGTGGGAAGAAAAATTGGCATTCACAATAATATCTAATGGTTCAAAGGATACCTTTGCAAAACAACTTGCTATGATTTATTAAATAAGTTGGTGTTTTTCAAATAATTGGGAAAAAAAAAAACTTTCTAGAAAACTTGTAGCAAGCTTTTGCTGAAGCGCCGTAGATTATCATCCGCTCGTGCAGAACGAGGATTGTTTACCGGTGCATGGCTGCTGCTTGCGAAGTGGGGTCATTCGGCCCCTAATCAGAGTTCAGACACCAGCAGGGACCGATGAAGAATTTAAATATCACAATCTGTTCAAGTGCTTTTAAACAGTAGGGGGAAAAACCTGCGGTAAGCAGTGTCCCAGCGCAGGCGGCAGCGTTGCTGTGGGAGCGGCGGCAACCGGAGGAGCTGGGCTGGGGGTCCCGGGCTCCCGGTGCGGGGCTCTGCGGGCAGGATGCTGCCCAGCCCGGGGCTGCCTTGCCCTTGCCCACCCTGCCTTGCCCCTGCCCACCCTGCCCTGCCCTGCCCGGTCCGGTCCCGTCGCCGTGCCCCGCTCAGGACCCTCTGTCGGTGCTCCGGCGGCGGGGCCGCGGTGCAGCTCCTGGCGCGGGCTGGGCTCGCTGTGCTGGGCTGCGCATCCTGACACGACACCATTTATATTTGATGGTGTTTGGATGAATTATGCACAGAGCCGCTAAGAGAAATTTAATGATGGGTTTCGCCTTCTTTCAGCCTTTGAATTAAGCACCAGTTGGCTCTCGGTGCTACAGGGGATAAAGGGAACGTTCCAGTCCCTGCATCCATCGCAGCTGCTCTGCCAGGCAAAGGTAACGAGTAAACAGTAATCGCCCGCAATTATTGCCCATGAAGTGCTCTCTTCACCTGAGATCACACAACAAAGCCGGAGTGTGGAGTCACGGGAGGAGCTGGGTGGCAAGGAGCTGTCAAGATGAAATAGCAGCAAAAAGACCTGTCAGACGCTGGCGCTGTGAAAGCCCGAAACCCTCTCCCGGTGGCCCCTCGGTGCGGCTGTACGAGAGCTACTTCTGTGTAATTATAAATTGTCTGCAGGGCTTATCCGGGAGGTTCGGGGTTGACGCTGCAATAATAGGGTGGGCGAGCTTTATTTAAGGGATGATGTTCCTGGCAGCGCTGTGTGCATGGCGGTAAGGGAGGGTGGCGGGTGGTTAAGCCTGGGGGGCCTGGGGGTCCCTGCTGCGCGGCCCGAGGAGGAGCCGGGTGGGTCCCGGGGTGGCAGCGGGGTCCCGGGGGTCCGGCGGGGCTCCAGCGTGAGTTTGGGGCGGGGGGCTGCACACCCCCCCCCCGGGGCTCCCTGTGCGACCGGGGGGGCTGAGGAGGGACGGACGGGGTCCCATCGCGGGGACAGGGTTCTTGTCACCCAGCTCTGGGCACAGTCTAGTGCCAGGTCTGGTGCAAGCTGTCTGCCTGGGCTCTTGCAGCTAGCAGAGAGGGAAGGGTGGTTTTGTTGGTGTGCTGTACCTGGCCTACTTTAGATACTTCCTTTAGGATGAACTGAATTATCTCAGAGTTGCCTTTTTTCTCCATTTGCTATAAAAAAGCAGAAGGTGATGAGCTCAGATGTGGGCTTGCAAGTCAGGAGGGATGTATCCCGTTGAAAATCCCTTATTCACTTTGGCCAGCGTTTTCTCGGTGTGCTTCGCTGGTTCTGCTTTATTTTAAGGATGAATTTTCTACAGTGTTGCCATAGAAGGAGAAAAGAGAAAGGGAAGGTGAGAGAACAGTCCTTGTGCCTGTGCATTCAAGGTTGTTTTTTTGTTGTTTTCTTGAACCAGGTTTTCCCTGAAGGTAGACCTGAGCAATATTTGGCCCCCTGCCCGCCGTGGGCCAGGTTGTCCTGTCTCCCTGCTCCCACCCTGCAGAACAGGGACAGTGATGCTGAGGATGGGGGCTGCTGTGAACCCGGCTGCTTGCAGGGAGGGTCTGCGCGGCGGCTCGGCTGTCTGCAGCGGTGGGTCTGGCTGCCAGCCCTTCCTTAGAGACACCCCGGAGCTTGCATGTGGAATGTTTTGGCTTTGGAGTCAACACCTGAATCTGGCACTTTGTATTAGGGCAAAAAGAAAAAAAACAACAAATTGAGGATCTGCAGTCTCTGGCTTTAACGTGTCCAAGCTGTGGGAGCTGGGTGCCTGGAGGCAGCTGGGATGTTACTGGGATGGTGGGAGGGCAGCTCCTCACTGGCGCTCTGGTGAGGGCAGCAGCCCCCTGGCTCGCTGTGGGCTGTCAGGCTGCAGTAAATTACAGGGATCCGTTACTATTTTAAGGGGAAAGGAAATGTCCCTGCTCCTGAATGCATCAGCCGTGAGCGGGCAGGCAGATACCTGCAGGGTGAGTTTCCTGCAGAGGAGGAGAGCAGGAGGAGAGCTTCCCATCTGCCCCAGTAGCCGGGCAGCAGTACAAGGGAAGGTGCCCGTTCGGTGGGCTCTGACCCCGTCACCAGCCAGAGACGGTTTAGGTCGGTGGAGCTGCCAGGCTGGTCCCACTCGGGAGAGTTAGTGGTGACATTAACTGGGGGAAATTCTACAGAGTAAGTATTAGCCTTGTAGTACGTAGAATTTTTAAGTGCTTCATTAATTTACAATTCCACTTTTTATTAAATTAATTTGCATTTTAATGAAAAAAATAAGTGGCTCCAGCTCTCTTGTTGGAGTAGCAATAACACACAGCCCCTACGTGGATGCGCGTGCTGGAGCAGGGGGCGAGGCAGCTCCGCGTGCCCGGGTCCCAGGAGCTGCCACCCTGCAAGGGGGCTGCTGTGCCCCCCCGAGAGGCAGCCCCTCTCCTCTGCGCCCCTGGGGACGCCGCTGTGCCCGCTCGGGCTCCTTGTGCAGGGGCGGTGAGGGGACTGTGATGCAGACCGGGCCCCACCGAAGCGCGGGGTTAAAGGCTCTGGGGAGATGCAGGAGCAGGATGAGGGATCCTGTCTCACTCCCTCGGCAGAGCCGTCCTGCACCGCTGCCGTCGGGCTTCTCTCCTCTCCGGGAAATAAGGGCTGTGGCAGTAAAATGCATCAGGGCACGCTGGACAAATTGAAGAGTTTAGCTGAAAAAAAAAAGAGAGAAAAATTCGCCCTGAGAGGCACCCTGAGAGATGTGCACCCAGTGCTCCCCCCGACACGTGTCAGCCAACAGCCCCGGCAAACGCCCTCAAAGCTGCACGTCTGCTCCTCGCTGGGGACTGTTGCTCTGCAGGGAGACCGATGCCCTGGCACCCCGGGACTGGCAGGTGTCGGTTCTGGAGGGAGGCAGAGCAGATTTTTATAAAGGGAATAGCAGAGATCATTCTGAAATCACTGGTGTCGAGCAGCTTGGGTAGTGTTTAAAGTGTGATGAAGGTGCCATTTTTCTCTGCAAGGTTTTGGGATTTTTTTTTTTTTTCCCTGAAAACATTTCTGACATGGTTACAGCCAGACAAAGTTAAAAAAAAAAAGAAAAGTCCTCCAGCCTCTTTGCCCTCTGGCCCTCAGATCAATAGGCAACATCTCTGGTACCTCCAGACTCCTGAACTCTTTACTGGCTTACGAGCATTTCCTTCAGGGTCCTTCTGCCTGCTTCAGAGAGTAATAATTTAATGATTCTATTCTTCAGGGCTTTACTAATGTAAGTTGATTGAAAATGAGATGCTCTCCACCAAACCTTCTTTGCTTTCAACCTCTTTTATCATCAGATTTTCCGTTAATCTCTCAGGCAGCAATCCCACGTGTTCCTTTGCTTCTCAGACAGGTTAATTTAATAAGTATTTTAATTTTTTTTCCCCAGTACCATCCACACGCCCGCTAAGAGAACCGTGCCTCTGTTACCTCGCGGCTGAGGTGCTGCAAGGAGTTCAGTGACCGTAAGAGCAAACGTGGGTCTGCTCCTGACCCGTGCCGCCGGTAAGGGACGGAGCTTCTGCGCCCCAGGAGCACACACGCGGTGGTTCCTGTGAACCAGGGGTATTGTGTGTGCGGAGGGTTTTTTTTAGAAAGGAAAATTGAGCAATAAACATCCAGAGAAATGAGACATTTAAACATTCAAAGTAATTGATACCAGAAAAAAAATATGACAGGATGAAATCTATTCCCGCAATAAACTGTCCATTAGTTGGGCCATCAGCATAACCCTAATCTAAAGTTACGAGGATCCATTACAGATATAATCAAATACAATTTTCTATATTCCATGAATCAAAAGCACCATATGTATTAAGAGCCTAGTTTGTCTTTTTGTTCCTGCCTTCTCCTGGAACAGTATATATCTGATTTCTTGTGTTATATTGCTCTGATGTCTGCTAAGGGCACCATGCCCTAGAAATTCACATTAAATAACTGAGAGTGAGCACTAGAAATGAAAAAAGTGAAATACTATCTCGACAGCTGGAAGTAAAAATATGAAAAGTGTTGCACTTACAGAAGGAAAAAAAGCCAATTTTTATGACTTGAATAGACAGTTTGGTATAAAGAGAAATTCCTCACCCGAGATCAGACACACAGCCGCGCTGCAGCGGCAGCCGGGAACGCTGTCATCCGCACTGTGCCGCGGGGCAGCGCGGGCGCCGCTTCACGGGGCGGGCTGGGGCGCGGGTGCGGGCGGAGAGCATGCCCAAGCACAGAGGTTCCCGCGCTTGCTGGGCTGCCGGCCGCTGCCATCCCAGGACCAGTGTTGTCTTCGTAAGCGTGCGTGCATCGGGCTTTTAATGGAGACGCTACAGCCGGGGCGAGTCTGCAGCCAGATGTGCTCTGCAGGCTGCAGATGTGCGCATCCTGAAGGATGCTCCGTTCATTCTCAGGGGCCTGGCTTCCAGCTTGTCCGTTCTTTCCCTTTGTTTTGTAAACCCGTCCGTGTCCTCGCTCCCGGCAGCCGTCGCGCACCCGGGCGCTTGGTTCTTGCCCCCACGGTTGCTCGTGCCAGCGTGGGGATGTGCTGTCAGGGCGTGTTGCAGGCTTGCTGCTAGGTCCCAGGGCAAGGAGCAAAAGGGTGTGAAAGGATGATACTGTTGGTCATTAGGACACAAGTTAGTGTCCCTGTAATCAACGTGAGTCAATTAGTGGATGGGAGATGCTGAGAGAGTCCCGCTGCAGGGGATGGGGGGTGAGAGCCTGCCCAGGGCATCGAGTGGGAGAGGGACCGCGTCCCTCGGCTGAGCGGGATGCTGCCGGCAGCTGAGATGAGAGGAGGAGAGGCAAGAAGGAATGAAATCCAGTTTGAGATTTCTTTGCCGGAGAGCTGGGGATCAGCCGGATAATGAGGCAGCGAGTTCTGCGGGCGAAGGGAGGGCTCGGGACATGGTTAGCTGCTCATTAGCAGCCAGAGACGCAGAAGCTCTGGGCACAGTTGCCGGCTCTTTGCTCTGGCCGAGCCTTTGAGCGTCCCTGGAAGGAGGGCTCGCACGCTGCTCCCTGCGGCAGCGGCTCCAGCAGCCACCGGCCGCTCGCGAGCAGAACAGCAGCTTTGAAGCTGCGGTGCTAAAGGCTGGAGAAATTAATTTTGCCTGTCAGAGATTCAGAGAAAGTGTGTGAACGAGGTTCGGGCAGGTGAGCTAACCCACCTGGCTGCGCTCCAGCGCCGGGGATGCTGCTCGCCGCAGGGAGGGGAAGGCCAACAAGTACCTGCCGGTGTAAGCGGGTATTGTCTTCCACATAAAACAAGCCCTTAATTAATAGCTAGCGTGAACCTAAGCCACTATCTCTGTTATCAATTTGTGGATGTGGTTGGATTGCCTGTCTCCCAGGACAGTAATATCCCTTCATCTTATTGCAAATTGCTCGCAGCATCCTTCTATTACACAGGCTTAATGCTTGAAAAATAGAGATTTAATACTCCACCGTATCGGACTAAGTGAGGTCAAAGCAATTCATATTCACCATCCCGCAAAGCTCCCTGACAGTGTTTCCGTCAGAAATGTGGAGGGAGCAAACCGGGGGGGTCCTGCCCCTGTCCCCAGCCGTCCTGCCCCAGCGGGGGGACCCCCAGCCCCTGGGTGGGATCTGGGGCCATCCCCAGCGGCTGCAGCGGGAGGATGGGACCGGGGGGACCCCGCTGCCCCTGTGCCAGCCCCCCCACCGCACCCCCTCCCGCGCTGCCGCCGCCCTGCCCGTGTTTGGCCCCTGTGCCGTGTTTTTCTGGACCGGAACGGCGGCAGCACGCGTGTTGTCCGTCTGCGGTACCGTGGATGTGCCGTGCGCGTGTCCGGGGGTGACAGTCCCGATGTTATGTTTTCAATAAGCTGTTTGTAAGTTGTGTGGAAGTTTCCTGTGACCTGTAAACTTGCTTCCTGAAGAGAAAACCCAGGAGTAACACATCTGGTATTTACATGTTTATTTTTGTCCTGAAATTTATGTATTTTGAGAGAAATTGACAGCTGGTTTGTGAGCCAGCCTTGAGAGTTTCCTCCCCAGCAAGAAAAGATTTATCTCCGGGGACCACGCGTATGTTGCCGGGACACATTCCTCCCGCGTTGGCTTTTATGTGCCAGGACACGGGTCTCACCTGCAACTCATGAGGAAATATCCAAGCGTGTAAAATAAAGGGGAAGCTTAGGTTCAGAGGGATTTATGTGCAGAAATTAAACTCGGGTTAGGAGAAATATCTCTTTGCCTTGCACAAAACCCGTGCAACAGACATAACTCTCCTGGTGTGAGCTGAGCAGACGCGGAGCTGCCTCCCTCCGTCCCCGGGCTGCGAGACGGCCCTGGGCTGGTGCTCACCCGGCTGGCTGCACCTCGCCCTCGGGAGGATCCCGCCCGGAGGCTTGGGTACGGGAAACGCCGTTAACGGCACCAACCGGGGCGGTCTCAAGGCGGGGGAACGCTGCCCGTGGCCGTTCGGGGGGTCCAGGCACTGGAGCTGCTCCGTGGCTTTGGGGTCCCAGAGACCAGCCAGGACACCAAACGTCTGTGTCCCAAGAGGCAGAGCCCGGGGGTGCCCCGGAGCACAAGGTGAGGGGCTGTCCTGGGCGGCAGGAGGGTTTTGTTTGCCCTTTTCCAGCGCTGTGTGTAAGGGCTCTTGCAGTCGTAGTCACAGCGTGGTTTGGGTTGGAACAGACCCTTCACCTGCTGCCAGGAGGAATCTGAAGAGCTGAGTGCCTGAAGAATCTGCATGGGAACATTCATCCCTCCCCAGTAAATAAATCTCCCCCAGGTCACGGCAGCAGGTCAGCTCTTCCCGCACAAATTGGGCCCGGTGCAATTTCCTTCACCGGAGCCATCGCCTTTGGCAGAGCCGCGGCGCCGCGTCCGGGGGAACGGGGCGGCAGGATCAGAGCGCGCCGGTGTGCAGTCCGGGCAGCGGCGAGCTTCCCCATCGCACAGCAGCAATTAGCGGGGCAGAGGAGCTGCGCATCCAGCTGCGCCGGGCTGCTGCCGTGCTCGGGGAGGTGATGGGATGCTCCAGCCCGGGCAGTGGGCGTTCGTTATCCCCCGCAGAGCGGGCTGGGAGCTACGGGGGGTGGGAGCGAGGTTCCAGGAAGCCAAGAAAATTGGATGGTAGTCCTGGACTCGGAGGACACGTCTTCTGGAGACGCGGATGCTGCAAAATGTGCAAGCCTACAGCAATTCGTTCCTTCCGAGAGCAGATGTGCGTTGGGCTGTGAAGCGTGCTCGCCTGCGTGTGCGCCTGTGTTTGAGCAGAGAGCTGGCAGCCAGCGTGCACGTGAGCCTGCGTGTTAGTACCCCAGCTGCCTTCTTATTAACTGTCTGCTTTCCCTCCGGAGTGATGTGACTGCTCCACGCAGCAGAGATGGGTCCAATTAATCGGATGGATAAAAGTGGTTAATGCACCTTGGAGAAGTGTAATTTGATTGGAAATGATTATTACGTGCCGCTCCTATGTAAAGAGTGTGAGAATCGGCACTAACGGCTCTGTTGTGAGCAGGACTTTTAATTGCTCTGTGGTTCTGGGCTGTAGGTCTTGTTCCGGGTCTGCTCTTGTTTCCCAGAGGTTCCAGGTGGGATGCTGATCGCGGTGACGTACCAGGGACGACCAAGGTGCAGCAGATCTCGTCTTCTGAGTGCTGCTTTTAACTGTGCTCTCCACCCGCTGCCCGTGCCGAGCAGCTTCGGCACCGTCCTGGTGCTGGTGGCAGGGGGTCGGGTGTCTGCGGTCCCAGCGGGAGCCCTGCTGCTCTCCTCGCGCCCGCGAGGATGGAGAGCTGGTGGCGATGGGACCAGCCTGCGCGGTTCGGTTTGTTTCCCGCGGCAGGTCAAGGGCGGCACTGGTCTCCCGGCCGCGGGCGCATCGATCCTCCTGCACAGGGACGGGGACGGGGCGGCTGCGGAGCTGTTTCCATCCTGTCCCCACGGCCGCGCAGAGGGGGACAGGCAGGCGAGACGGGCGCAGCGGTGGGGAGTTTACCGGGGGACACGGCTAATTGCGTCCCCAGGTCTGTCTCTCCCCCAGCAGGTTCCTGGAGCTTTCCAGCCGCAGTCAACAGCGATTCCTTTTAAAACCTGTTCCAGGAGCCCAGGCAGGGGGGCTGTAACCCCGGCGCTGGGAGCCCACTGAGCGAGAAGCGTCTGTCCCCCTGCAGCGGGGGCTTGGCCGGGGGTGGCGGGGGGTCCGCAGCTCTCCCCCCGTCCTGCGGCAGCCGGGG
>WKFP01013909.1:63027-82070 GCA_011057875.1 Pterocles orientalis
TCTGCGGTACCGTGGATGTGCCGTGCGCGTGTCCGGGGGTGACAGTCCCGACGTTACCTTTTCAATAAGCTGTTTGTAAGTTGTGTGGAAGTTTCCTGTGACCTGTAAACTTGCTTCCTGAAGAGAAAACCCAGGAGTAACACATCCGGTATTTACATGTTTATTTTTGTCCTGAAATTTATGTATTTTGAGAGAAATTGACAGCTGGTTTGTGTGCCAGCCTTGAGAGTTTCCTCCCCAGCAAGAAAAGATTTATCTCCGGGGACCACGCGTATGTTGCCGGGACACATTCCTCCTCTGTTGGCTTTTATGTGCCAGGACACGGGTCTCACCTGCGACTCACAAGGAAATATCCAAGCGTGTAAAATAAAGGGGAAGCTTAGGTTCAGAGGGATTTATGTGCAGCAATTAAACTGGGGTTAGGAGAAATATCTCTTTGCCTCGCACAAAACCCGTGCAACAGACGTAACTCTCCTGGTGTGAGCTGAGCCGACGCGGAGCTGCCTCCCTCCGTCCCCGGGCTGCGAGACGGCCCTGGGCTGGTGCTCACCCGGCTGGCTGCACCTTGCCCTCGGGAGGATCCCGCCCGGAGGCTTGGGTACGGGAAACGCCGTTAACAGCACCAACCGGGGCGGTCTCAAGGCGGGGGAACATTGCCTGTGGCCGTTCGGGGGGTCCAGGCACCGGGGCTGCTCCGTGGCTTTGGGGTCCCGGAGACCAGCCAGGACACCAAACGTCCGTGTCCCGAGAGGCAGAGCCCGGGGGTGCCCCGGAGCACAAGGTGAGGGGCTGTCCTGGGCGGCAGGAGGGTTTTGTTTGCCCTTTTCCAGCAGGAGGGTTTTGTTTGCCCTTTTCCAGCGCTGTGTGTAAGGGCTGTTGCAGTCGTAGTCACAGCGTGGTTTGGGTTGGAACAGACCCTTCACCTGCTGCCAGGAGGAATCTGAAGAGCTGAGTGCCTGAAGAATCTGCGTGGGAACATTCATCCCTCCCCAGTAAATAAATCTCCCCCAGGTCACGGCAGCAGGTCAGCTCTTCCTGCACAAATTGGGCCCGGTGCAATTTCCTTCACCGGAGCCATCGCCTTTGGCAGAGCCGCGGCGCCGCGTCCGGGGGAACGGGGCGGCAGGATCAGAGCGCGCCGGTGTGCAGTCCGGGCAGCAGCAATTAGCGGGGCAGAGGAGCTGCGCATCCAGCCGCGCCGGGCTGCTGCCGTGCTCGGGGAGGTGATGGGATGCTCCAGCCCGGGCAGTGGGCGTTCGTTATCCCCCGCAGAGTGGGCTGGGAGCTACGGGGGGTGGGAGCGAGGTTCCAGGAAGCCAAGAAAATTGGATGGTAGTCCTGGACTCAGAGGACACGTCTTCTGGAGACGTGGATGCTGCAAAATGTGCAAGCCTACAGCAATTCGTTCCTTCCGAGAGCAGATGTGCGCTGGGCTGTGAAGCGTGCTCGCCTGCGTGTGCGCCTGTGTTTGAGCAGAGAGCTGGCAGCCAGCGTGCACGTGAGCCTGCGTGTTAGTACCCCAGCTGCGTTCTTATTAACTGTCTGCTTTCCCTCCGGAGTGATGTGACTGCTCCACGCAGCAGAGATGGGTCCAATTAATCGGATGGATAAAAGTGGTTAATGCACCTTGGAGAAGTGTAATTTGATTGGAAATGATTATTACGTGCCGCTCCTATGTAAAGAGTGTGAGAATCGGCACTAACGGCTCTGTTGTGAGCAGGACTTTTAATTGCTCTGTGGTTCTGGGCTGTAGGTCTTGTTCCGGGTCTGCTCTTGTTTCCCAGAGGTTCCAGGTGGGATGCTGATCGCGGTGACGTACCAGGGACGACCAAGGTGCAGCAGATCTCGTCTTCTGAGTGCTGCTTTTAATTGTGCTCTCCACCCGCTGCCCGTGCCGAGCATCTTCGGCACTGTCCTGGTGCTGGTGGCAGGGGGTCGGGTGTCTGCCGTCCCAGCGGGAGCCCTGCTGCTCTCCTCGCGCCCGCGAGGATGGAGAGCTGGTGGCGATGGGACCAGCCTGTGCGGTTCGGTTTGTTTCCCGCGGCAGGTCAAGGGCGGCACTGGTCTCCCGGCCGCGGGCGCATCGATCCTCCTGCACAGGGACGGGGACGGGGCGGCTGCGGAGCTGTTTCCATCCTGTCCCCGCGGCCGCGCAGAGGGGGACAGGCAGGCGAGACGGGCGCAGCGGTGGGGAGTTTACCGGGGGACACGGCTAATTGCGTCCCCAGGTCTGTCTCTCCCCCAGCAGGCTCCTGGAGCTTTCCAGCCGCAGTCAACAGCGATTCCTTTTAAAACCTGTTCCAGGAGCCCACGCAGGGGGGCTGTAACCCCGGCGCTGGGAGCCCACTGAGCGAGAAGCGTCTGTCCCCCTGCAGCGGGGGCTTGGCCGGGGGTGGCGGGGGGTCCGCAGCTCTCCCCCCGTCCTGCGGCAGCCGGGGCACGGCACGCGCGGCACGGCTCCTCCGGGTGCACTTGCAAACCGAGCTGATTTAATAAACAACAGGAGTGTTTTCCCAGACCACATGCTGAGCTGTATTCAAAATACATTTGTACGAACATCAATTTTTAATGCAATTTATGCCAAATGTTGTTGCAAAAAGCAGCCGTTAACATGACATTAATTCAATCACTGGAAATACAGTACGTGCTGCTAAATGAAAACATGTTATTAGTCAATTAGATTAACTGGATGTAACTCTTCCAAACGCAGTGTATTGTGGTTTCTACATGGTTAATTACGTTGCACAAATTACGTGGCAGTAAGGCTTAGCACTGGACACACACATGCAATTAATAGGTAAGCAGAAAAAACAGCTTGCAGTTCACAGCTGAACTCTGTAAAAATTATTTGAAATATAAATATCTTGCAAGCTTGAAATAAAGGGACGTAATTACACCGATGTTGCAAGGGGAACAGGGCAATTTCTGAAAGAGCCAGGAAAGTCTTTGCTGTGAGATCACAGATGTTCGTGGTTGCTTTCATAACGAGTTTTAATCGGCTTTAAAAAGACCATTTTAATTTTAAACAGAAGCACTCCTGGCCCTGGTGCAGTCCCTCCCTGTGCAGGAATCTCTCCGCGCCCACGCAAGCGGTGGCTCTGCCGCCTCCTCCTTTGTTTGTGTTTCAGGATGAATCTGTGCCCACTCGCGGGAGCTCCTGCCAGCCTCTGGCACCGGCAGCGGGCATCGTGCCTGGCAACCGCGCGACACGCCGCAGGCGCCGCAAACCCGCCGCGCGGCATATGTGCCACCGCAAAGGGCACCGGGGGGGCGGCCGGCACCGCGCTGGCTGTGCGGGGACCCTCCAGCTCTGCCGCCACAGGGGATCCCGGGCGGGGTGTTCCACTGGTGCCCAACCCAAGGGGCCCCTGGGAAGAGGTGGCTTGTCCCGGGGAAGGACGTGGTTCCTCGCGCCGGGAGGGCGGCAGTCCTCCAGCATGCCGGGTGTCACGGGGGGCAGCCCCCCGTCCTGTGCCTGGTCTGGGGGAAGGGGCTGCGCCACTCTCCGGAGCTGCCTGGGGACCCCTGCCCGGTGGCGGCTCTGCACCGCTGAGGTCCCAGGTCACCAGCATCCTTGGACGAGCAGAGTGCCCCTGGCCTCTGAATTCACCAGGGTCAGCCTCGACCCCTGGGGATGCACAAGGGAAAGGGGGGAGCGGGGTCTGGCAGAGCCACGTGCAGCAGCGGCACGGCCGACACGGAGCGCTGCAAACCCAGAACAACAACAGCGCAGCTCATGCGTGGTGACACCGCGACTGTCCTGCCCAGTGCCCGGGCCGGGGGGTGAGCCCTGGGCTTCCCGGGGGGCTCAGCGTGCCTCTGCTCCGGTCCCGTCCCGGACACTCTCCCGGGTGTCTCTTGCTGCCCCCAGCACAGCCCCTCTCCTCCAGCACGGCTGTAGCTTAACCCGCAGCCTGCTCTGTGCTGAACGGCACCAGCGACACGTTGTCGGGAGGGAGGTGCCCCCCTCTGCCAGCCCTTTCCACCCTCCCCGGGGGGCTCCTTCACACTGGCAGGGGGCTGGTAGATCTGCTCCAGGCCACTGTCCCCTGGGGGTCTGGGACATGGGCTGGGGGCTCCCCCTCCCCGGGACCCTCAGGACACCCGGCTGCACGTCATCCTGCGAACTGGGCGTGAGCAAGGAGGTGGTGGAGCTCTGGAAATGCACTTTTATTGCCGTTGTTGCAATAATTGTCACAGCTCACGGCAATGCGACTCTCCCCAGGTACTCCATCAGTAATCCCACAGTGCTCCAGCGCTGCTGCGCGGCTCCGAAGGGCGGCCGAGCACGGCGAGGGGAGCGGCACCGGGAGCGGCACCGGGAGCGGCACCGGGAGCACGCTCTGCCCACGCTGCCACCGCGGTGCCACCGGAACCACCCCAGTGCCGCGGGGCTGCGGGTGTGAGTGGGAGCGGAAGGGGGGAAGGAGAAGGGGAGTGATGGGTCCCTAGGACACGGTGCAGCACGAGCCAGGCTGCGCTCGCAGGTGCCAGCTGGGAGGACGGGCCAGCCCTCGCCCACGGGTCGCGGTACCGGCGCAGAGGTGAGGGGCTGGGCAGAGCCGAGGAGGAGCCGTGCAGAGCAGAGGGCAGGGGGATGCTGATAGTCGCGATGGGCGCAGGCTGGCAGCAGTGCCTGTGCAGACAGGCCGTGCTGAGAGCGGTTTTTGCAGAGGTGTGCGGTCACCGGGAGGTTGTGGAGAAGCTGCTGCACCCTTGCAGGGGCCAGTCCGCAGCCTGCACGCAGCTCCCAGAGCAGCAGCGCCCACGCTCCTCAGACCCTGCAGCTGGGAGGAGAGATGTGCCCATGGTCGGCATCCTGGGGTCCTGCGAGTCCCCCGGCTCTGGGGTGTGGGTGCTGCACCCACTGCTGCAGCCCCAGCTCCTGCGGCACCCACCCCCGTACCCGCACCCCTGGGACGCTGATATTGGCAGTCTGCGGGCGATGGGCTGAGATTTAATTTGACACAACCAGGGGCACGGTTGGAGAGCCGCGTGGATGCAGCGGAGTATAGCTTATTGGTTTCAGCGGGAGCGGAGAACGATTTGAGCAACCTCTGCACCGCCGTCCAGACACACACCACCGCACCGTTGGCTTGGCAGCCGCCGCTGACAGAGAGGTGATAAAGCTCTTGGAGATATTCCTGTCTCATCTGTCTCGGGTAAATCAGAGGAAGGCTGGAAACATCAGAGGCGGCAAAATGCAAAAGCAAAAAAAAAACCTCGTGGCTCTCACTGCGGGCTGGTCCGGCACGACCACTGGCAACAGAAAGATTTCATGTGGTCAGGGGCTGCTTACCTGAGGAGTTGTTGATTATTTAGTGGCTGCTTAAGGGGCTGGGGGAGAAAAATCAAAGCTCCTGCTGCTCGCAGGCTGATGAAAGGACTGCGCGCTGCCCCTCTGCAGCCCTTGTTTACCACCAGCCCTACCTGCTCAGGGTCGCTGGAGAGATTTCTGGCTGCTTGCTCAGGAATAAAAGCAGCCCGAGAATCAATCATTTGTTTACATTGTGTAACTTGTTGAAAATCAATTGGCTCCACATGTTGCAGATCTGATTGCATTTTGTTAGCGGTCACAGGGAATGGTTTTCCCTTGACACGCCTGTGTTCGCCATTTCTCCGATGCATCAGTTGTACCAAGCTTTTAGGATAATTGAGACTGAGCAACAATCCCCTTTATAAATATTAACTCTGATATGCTTCGGAAACTCTGCCTCTCTTGGATGAATTTTTAACTAGCTTTTAAATCTGTTGCTTCTTGTTAGAACAGCAGGAGCGTTTCTTGGTGCCTGTTTGTGTCTCCCCAGCTCTCAGAGAGCGGTGTCCCTGTGCGAGCCCGGTTCCCAGAGCCGGGAGCCTGCTCCTGCCCTGCCCGGCTGGGATGACCCCTTCCCTTCCCTTCCCTTCCCTTCCCCTCTCCAGCAGCAGTTGCAGCCGCAGCAGCACCAGGACCCTCTCTCTCCATCTTCCCCTTCCATCGCATTTCGTGCCCGGTTCTGCGAGCGCTGGGTCAGAGTCCAGCAGCTCCAGCCTGTCTCAATTAAACTGTTTCTTTTCCCCCACAATCAGATGTTGCCTTCTTTAATATCATCTGAAAGTGTGTCAAACTGTGTGTATTCTTGTGAAACCTCTGTGCAGGAGGAGACAAAAGGAATCAGGGATGCTGTTCAAATGAAAGCCCTGCTTTACATTTCAAATACTTTAACAGATTTTTCTCTTCTTTTTTTCTTGGATCTTTAATAAAAGCTGTAATAAAAGACTTTTTTTTTTTTTAATCTTGATTGCCTGCCGAGGGAGGTGTCTATGAGGATGTGAGGACGACGGTGTGGCCAGCGGTTCCACAGGTCACTGCCCCAGACTAGGTTGGACTTTCTGGGCTGGTGCTGGCGGGTTCCAGCTGAGCGACTGCCTGCGTTCTGCTGGCGGGCAGGATGATCTGCCCGCAGGATGATCTGCCCTGCAGGATGATCTGCCTCTGCCTGCAGGACCATCTGCCCGCAGGATGATCTGCCTGCAGGATGATCTGCCCGCAGGACCATCTGCCCGCAGGATGATCTGCCTGCAGGATGATCTGCCCGCAGGACCAGGCATCGTGCTGCCGGCACTTGCCTAACAGGCGCCTTGGAAACGTGTCCTGGGAGCCTCTCCGTGAGCCGCAGCCGTTCCTCTCCAGTGACGATGTAAATCCCAGCATGTTCCCAAGTGCGGGAGGTTTCTGTCGGGCTCCAGAGGCTGCACGTGCCGCGGAGGCTGGGAGATCCCCAGTAAGCTCCGGTGCATCGCGATACGAGCAGCATCGGGTGAAATAACGACTCTTGGGCATGTGCTTGTGTTACAGGGCAATGTTTGTTTTTAAACAATCTGTGTCACGCCATGAATGTTATTAAAATGTTCTCCTAGTCGGTAAAGCGCAGCTTACTCTGAAGGGTACGCAGAAATTTTCGTGCAATAAATACACTCCATGTTCTTGTAGACCCTGCTGGGGACGGCGGCATTCACTGCATGCGGAGAGACAGCCCCTGGCGCAGCTTTGCCACGGTCCGTGCTGTCACCCCCGCCCTGGGGACACGAGTGGTGGCTGGGACGGGGCAGATGCCACATGAAGGGCACTCGCTCTGTGTCTGGCTGTTTGCTGGGCTCCGGCGTGGTGGGGACTGGCTGCCCTGGGTCCCCATCCCTGGGGACTGGCTGCCCTGGGTCCCCATCCCTGGGGACTGGCTGCCCTGGGTCCCCATCCCTGGGGACTGGGATGCCCTGGGTCCCCGTCCCTGGGGACTGGGATGCCCTGGGTCCCCGTCCCTGGGGACTGGCTGCCCTGGGTCCCCATCCCTGGGGACTGGCTGCCCTGGGTCCCCATCCCTGGGGACTGGGATGCCCTGGGTCCCCGTCCCTGGGGACTGGCTGCCCTGGGTCCCCATCCCTGGGGACTGGGATGCCCTGGGTCCCCATCCCTGGGGACTGGGCTTCCCTGGGTCCCCATCCCTGGGGACTGGGATGCCCTGGGTCCCCGTCCCTGGGGACTGGGATGCCCTGGGTCCCCGTCCCTGGGGACTGGCATGCCCTGGGTCCCCGTCCCTGGGGACTGGGATGCCCTGGGTCCCCATCCCTGGGGACTGGGATGCCCTGGGTCCCCGTCCCTGGGGACTGGCTGCCCTGGGTCCCCGTCCCTGGGGACTGGGATGCCCTGGGTCCCCATCCCTGGGGACTGGCTGCCCTGGGTCCCCATCCCTGGGGACTGGGATGCCCTGGGTCCCCATCCCTGGGGACTGGGATGCCCTGGGTCCCCATCCCTGGGGACTGGCTGCCCTGGGTCCCCGTCCCTGGGGACTGGCTGCCCTGGGTCCCTGTCCCTGGGGACTGGCTGCCCTGGGTCCCCATCCCTGGGGACTGGCTGCCCTGGGTCCCTGTCCCTGGGGACTGGCTGCCCTGGGTCCCCGTCCCTGGGGACTGGGATGCCCTGGGTCCCCGTCCC
The DNA here is from genome assembly GCA_011057875.1 of Pterocles orientalis. Taxonomy (NCBI): domain Eukaryota; kingdom Metazoa; phylum Chordata; class Aves; order Pterocliformes; family Pteroclidae; genus Pterocles; species Pterocles orientalis. The sequence continues at coordinate 71,000 of WKFP01013909.1, forward strand.
TGGGGACTGGCTGCCCTGGGTCCCTGTCCCTGGGGACTGGCTGCCCTGGGTCCCCATCCCTGGGGACTGGCTGCCCTGGGTCCCCGTCCCTGGGGACTGGCTGCCCTGGGTCCCCATCCCTGGGGACTGGGATGCCCTGGGTCCCCGTCCCTGGGGACTGGGATGCCCTGGGTCCCCATCCCTGGGGACTGGGATGCCCTGGGTCCCCGTCCCTGGGGACTGGGATGCCCTGGGTCCCCATCCCTGGGGACTGGGATGCCTGCTGCTGGGGACGCTCCAGCCCCTGCTGCCATTCCCCGGCTGGGAGTGAGCAGAGGCACCTCCTTCACAGGGAGGAAAATGAAATTCCTGGTGAAACGATGACCGCAGCGCTGTCTGCGAGCCGTTCCTCGGCTGAGCGAGGCCAGGCGGCCGGGGGAGCTGCTCGCTGGCTGTCGCGCCGGCCGGCATCATCCATATTTCAGCGCCTGGGGAGGGCAGGTTATTTCCCGGCGGCTTGGCGTGGCTGCAAAATTTAGTAGAAAAGCTAAAACAAACAGACTGTGGAGTGTCACATTGTGTTAGTGCTCCGCGGAGAGGGGTTGTCAAACCCGCAAACGAGAAGCCTGGGATCGACACGACGCTGACGTCTGTCTGCGCCGACGGTGCCGGGCGTGCGTGGCCATGGGAGCCGGGGCTGGGGCACCGCCGCTCGCTGCCAAACTCAGTGTTAAAGTCTGGAGCACTAACCACAGCTGATGGAAGTGTATTTATTTAAATTGCCGGGATAAATTAACTTCTAAAGCCACAGTAAAAAAGTCTTAAAATCAGGGGCATGAATATTCAGGCACATGCACTCATTGAATTAGTTTGTTGCAAACATATTTGGGGGCAGCTGTTCATTTAATAATCAGGGATAATCACAGAAAGAGGCGACCGGTTACTCCATCTAAATTGCACAGTTAAAATTTTAATTTTATAACTCTATCTCAGCAATTAGATTTAATAGCTATGAAAATCCAGCAAAACCCAGTTGGGAGAAAGCTGTTATTCTTTTGGAGAAGGCTGTCACTCCTTTGATGCAGAAGAGCCCAGGTCAGCGCGGGGCTGTCCCCACCAGCGGTGTCTCCGCGCTCTGGGTCAGTTCTGACGCTGCCGAGGCGCAGAGCCGAGACCTCTGGGCCCCGCGGCCGGATGCTAAAACCAGCCCAGGCAGGGGTTAATTTTCTTGTCCTTTCCCGTCTTCATTACAATATTTGTCCCAAGAACAGATTAATTCCTCTCATTCTTTCTGCCTTGCCAGCCTTTTGTCACGGGAACGCGTTCCCCAGGACTGCCACGTCTGATACTTGCTCTGAGTTACGGCCGAGCCGCACGCTGGGGAGGTTGGACTCTCTGGGTTTTGTGCATTCCGATTCTACCCCTGCAGGCTATAAACAACCCAAATTACCTCTTTCTTTAGCTTCCAAGAGGACTAATCCCCTGTCTAGTGCTTTATCAGTCAGTTGAGAAAGAGAGAGACCAACCTGCCAATCCAGACCGAATATATTGAAAAAATCGTATTACCGCCGCGCGGAACCGCGCCGTAACTCACCGAACAGCTCAGCCGGGAACAGCCCGGCGCTGCGGCCGCCCCGGCGCTGTAATGACACCGGCGGCAGACCCACCGTCCATCCGCCCCTCCAGCCGCCCATCCATCCTTCATGCCCCGCCGGCCACTGCTAAGGCTCTGCCCAGGGCAGGGGGGTTATAGATGGGGGGGGGGCAGGCTGCCGGCTCGGACCCGTTTTAGCACCATAAACCACCTCGGACCCGTTTTAGCACCATAAACCACCTCGGACCCGTTTTAGCACCATAAACCCCCTTTGGATGCTGGCGCTGTGCTGCTGGCGGGCGCTCCTGGTCCCTCCGCCTCCAGCCGGGGTCGAGCCCATGGTGTGCCGCTGGGGTGTGGGCTGGTGTTTGGGGGGAGCACCCCGAGCTGCTCCCCCTGTCCCCCCGTCCTGGCCTGGCCTCGCCGGGTGGGTCTGGGGGCTTCTCCCTGATCTCTTCAAGCACTCCTCCGGCTGCGGCGCCTGCTGCTGAGCGGCACCCCGCGACGCCTCCGGCACAGCAGCACCCGCGCCGCACTCGGGCTGCTTCCACCGTCCCCGGTGAGCTGAGCACCCCCGGCCCCTTGCTGAGCATCCCGGACCCTCGCTGACCCCCACCCTTTGCTGCGCCGCAGAGGAGCCGTGCTGCCCGCTGCCCTCCCGCCTGTGGCGAGCGGCTCCTCAACCGAGGCCAGCGCGGGTTGCTCCAAGGTTTAACGCTTTATTAGAAAATGAGAGGTGAGAACATGTTCCAGAGGAGAAGGAAATTTATTGTTGCCCTGGCCCTGCAGCAAAGCAAAACTCAAATAACCCAGGTGCGGGGAGGACTATAAATCCCCCAATGGCAATCACGCTGCTAAAAGGATGGTGACAGCCACTGCAAAGTTTGGCCAGTTAATATTTCTCATATCTGAGCGAGAAAAATAGCAATATTTAAAATTATATCTCTGCTGAATTATACAAGGGGGAAAAAAAGAAAGCTGTAAGCCCTTCTCGGTGCTTGGCTGCAGGAGGTGCAGGTTTGCAGAGGGCTCGGGGGGGTCCCGGGGATCACCCCCACATCGCCCTCCTCTGCCGCGGGACCCCTCTGCCGCCCGGCGCCCCGGCGAGATGTCCTCCCTTGGGCGGGGTGAAGCCGACCCAGCCCGGGCTGAGCGCTTGGTGATGGGGGAGTGAAGTGAGGAGAGGGGAACGGGGCAGGAGCGGGCGCTCCCCCGGACACCGGGCGGGGGGTAAAGCACTCGAGGGGTGCGAGGAGGTGGGGTCGCACCGGTGTGTCTGGGGCAGCAAGTGCTGGGATCAGCCACCACCCGGAGTCTTCCTCGCCAGCCTGCACCCCTGCAGCGGCTCAGCGCCGGGACGGGCACGTGGAGAGATTTGCTCCAGCTGCGGCATGCAGAGGGTCATCATCATCCCGAGCACACACAATCTTTTTTCCTTTTAAAGGCTTAATTATGATAAAATTTAACTTTTTAATTTTTATTTCCAGGCAGCCGTTGTTCTGAAGTCCCACCTGTCCACGGATTAAAGGTCCTTGGCTGATGGTCCTGGGAACGCGCAGCAAAGGAAGCATTTCGGCTTGATAGACCCCATAAATTTCCAGCGTATATTTTTGTTTTATGCTCCAGGTGAAGGGAGCAGAAGACATCAATTCTCCCTCCTGGCTGACCCTGAACTGCTCAGGGCAGGCGGGCCAGGCGGCATCTCTCTGGGACACCCTGATGGGGCTGGAGGTCGGGGAAGGTCACGGGCTGTTTTGCTCTGACAGGTTTGCCTTTAAAAACTGATTTTCTGTGGGCAGAAAATGCAAGCCGCTGAGGGCATGCCGGGAGGGGATGTGTGGACCTTTCTGGCCTGACACCTGAAATAACCCGCCGTTAGCCTCTGGACCGCTCCGGCGCAGGTGCCGGTGTGGCTCCCCCGGTGCAGCCGCGCGCTCCCCCCGCAGCCGCACGATTCATGAGCTTTCACGTCTCTGTCATTAGCCCGTTAATCCAACACCTTGCTCCAGCCTCACACCACTGCGAGGATTTATGATTCTTGCAGACCAATTTCATTATCCCGGGGGGAAAATCAGCATCTTGTTCTGGATAAAATGACAATAAACGGAACGGCCATTAATTTACGATCTTGCCACACAGTGGCACTCAAACAAATTCCCGTTAATGGCTTGTTATTATCACCTCCCGTACAGGGCTAATAACAGCTCGTGGGAAAAACCGCCCTGAGCCCAGGAAAGGTGCCGGCTGCTGGGGTGCGGGACCCCCGTCCCGTGTCCGCATCCTTGTCCCCATCCCGGGGCGGGAGGTTGACCCCCCAACCCTGCTCCACAGCTGGCGGGAGCCGGGGAGAGGCTGGACCCCCATCCTGCCGGCCTCGGTGGGACAGCAGCCACCAGCCCGGGGACCCGCTGCCTTTCTGCAGGGAGGGACCTGCCGGCAGCCGATGCCACCACTGTCCCTCCCGGGGCAAAGGCAGAGCGACAAGCTGGGCCAGCCACACCCCCAGGGCAAAGGGACCCGGGACACATCCGTACTGGGGTGTGCTGGGCATGGGGACCCTCGTCCTGCTCTCTGCCCCTTCCCTTGGCACTGCGGGTGGTTGGGGGTCTTTGCTCCGTTGGGCAGCACTTGGATTTTTGATGCACGTGAATCCCGCTCACGGCAAATGAATTTGTCAACTGTTGCAGAGGTGGGGTCCCTGCCCGGCTGAGGGACGTGGCAGCGGGGTCCCCGGGGTCCCCGGGGTCCCAGCCCTGCCCGCTGGTGCTGGCAGTGGAGGGGAGGCAGAGCCGCAGCCGGCGCGGTGCCGGGAGCTGTGCTGCCGGAGATCGATCGGCCGGGGTTGGAGGCTGCCGGACAGAAAGGGGAGAAAAGCTGCTGGTGAGAGAGCGTCCAGGGGAACGGTGCAAAAAGCTGTTTTTTTCTGTTTGCTTGCAGCTCAAAAAGCCCAGAAACATTGGCTTGACATTAGACAGGCTTTCAAAAACTCCAGCAAGGCAAAGAGCACTGTAAAACACCAAACAAAGGCTAACCTGTCTGTGTGGTCAAAGCACTTTGGCCCGAGATGAAGACCCTGGCTTCCTTACTGAGTTTGTACTTTTTTAAGAACATTAAGTGGTGTCAGATGGAAAAGCCCCAAGACGTCTGCTTAAAGTACTGACCTTTTAAAAGCCAAATAAATTGGCAAAACCAAACTCAATCTGGGAGAAGTTTCATTGTTATCAAATCTGCTGCTTTGCCACAAAACATTTCATTTTAAGAACTTCTCCTGGCTGATTTCTCCTGTCTGTGTGGATCCATGTACTTGGAGCTTGCTGGGGACCGTGCTGTCCCACGCCCGGACACGATGCTGCAAGAGCCGCCCGCCTCCTGCCCGGCAGCGCGAGCATCTCCCCGTGTGCTGCCCGTGCACCCGCAGAGCTGCTGCCGCGCCTGTCCGCTGCCCGGAGGAGAGGGGGGCTGGAGGGGGCACTGACGGGACAGGGGGCTCAGCGCCGGGCAGAGCGGTCCTGGGGCTGGGGGCGGCCGCGCTCCCAACAGCCGCATCCACGGCTCTGCGTAAATGATGTTTAATGTGCTAAACACATCTTGTGCGTGACAAGTAAACGTGTTAGGAATGGGTCTTCATGAACGCGTTTTTACAGTAATGTAACAGTATAAATAAATGCTCTGGCGTAGCTCCCGGTGTCACTTTTATTTACATTTTAAGTGACCTGTTATTACTGACCCCTCTGCCATAAATGTCTAAATGAGAGGAGGCCACTGAGCCAGCAGGGCCGATGTGAAAGTGCATTATGCTAAATAATTCATAACGAGCGCTGTGGCTGTTGCAGTGATGTATGTAAATAGGGGATCCTTGGTTTTTTAACTTACAGTCTGTGTTGGTTTATAAATTTTAAAAGGAGAAAATCTTCATTCTCTAGTGCGGAACTGAAGAGTTTCTTGTTCCCTGAAGTCCCATGCCCACCTCCCAGCCCCATGGGACTGGCTGTGAGACAGGGAAATAATCTGCTCATGGACCTCTGTGTGTGTGTATTAGCACGTTTCCAATCTGTTTCAGACGGTAAGTACTGTGAGATAGATATCGTACGGTAAGATATGTGTAAGTACATACGGATGAGTACATATAGATGCATATACAGTAAGATATATGTAAGTGCAGATATTTAGGATAGGGCGGATAGCAAGGCTGCAGAGACCTCAGCCCCGAACGCCTGGGTCCAGGTTTCTCTCCAGCTCCGTGGTGATGCCTCTCGCAGGGATCGGTAAGGGAGCCGGTTTGCAGCCTGGCCACAAGCCGGGCGAGGTTCCCGGGCTCTCCCTCGGCAGCCCTGGGGATGGAGCACTTGGCTCTCGTCGGGCAGAGGAGAGCATCCCGACCCCCGGGCACGCGCCGGGGCTTGTGCAGCGCTGAGCCGCACGCGCTTGGTACAGCTCACATGAGAGAAGTGTTTCCCCTTTATTCTGCCTTTTAATTCAACATCATGTTTGCTCTTCCTTTGTTATGAGAGTGGAACGAGAGCAGCTCCCAGACTGTCTCTTCAAGACCATTTATTATTTATTCATTCTGTTTCTACCTTGTTTTTCTGTCTCTCCTTATTTGAGAATTTTTCCAGTCCTTGATATTATTCTTGTCCCTCTCTAGTTCTCATCTGTTCCTACAATACCCTCTAGAGAGAGGGTAATCACTCCAAGAAAATTGACTTACATTCAATGGCAAAAAGCTTCATTAAAACCCAGTTAAGGTTCCCAAAGGTACCTTCTCTTCCTCAGAATCACTCGGCAGAGCTCACGCTTCCACCTCCACCGGCAGAGGAGTCTCGGTACCCCCGGCGGGGCTGCAGCGGGCGGTGAGCCCCGAGCCCCGAGCCCCTCTCCCCTCCTGCCCCGGCGGGCGGTGAAGGCGAGACCCGCACCCAAGGGTGGGGTGGGGTGGGGCAGGGTGGGTTTGGCTCTCCCCAGCCAGCACCAGTTAACCAGGCTAGCAGCATCAGTGGGGTAAGCGCTGCCGGTGCATTCGCCGCGGGGAAGCGGTGGCACGGAGCAGCTCGTCCCCAGCGGTGCAGGACGTCGGCGGTACCGGCGGGCTCAGAGAGCACGTGCAGCTCCTTTGTTCCAAGTCAAAGCCAAAGCTGACGGCACTCTAAACGGTGTGGGCTCTGCAAGTGACACTTCCCAACCCCTGACCTGAGGATGCTTAAATTGTGCTTGTGGAGTGTTGCCCAAGAAGGGTGAGGCTGGAAACCTCGCCTGACAATAACACAGCAAGTCAGTCTCTTTCCTCCTGCAGCAGAGGAGTAATTACCACTTTGTAAAGCTTTTAATTTTTTTAACGTTGCATATAAATACTGCTGCTCAAGAGTTCAGAGGCAGGGATTTTAAATCTAATCCACATTTAACAAGGCTATTAAAGAAAATGTTTAAGCTGCCAGAATTTAACTGATTACAATATTTAATAAATCTTACCCGAAAAAAAGATGTCTTTAAAAAAAATAAGCAGCAAGGAGCCAAGATCACATGGCTTTTACATATGCACTACTGAGAATGCTTTAATGGGAAATGGAAACCCAAAAGATGCAATAATCCTGCCAAAAAGGCCCAAATGTATTATAAAAATGTTTAAAGCTCCATTTGAGTTTTTCTAATTAACTCGATAATGACACCAGCATCCTCTCTATCAGTCTCCTAGAAGATCAGATGCATCTGGATTGTTAGAGCAGTCTGTGGAGTGGCAGCAGAGGGGGTTTTTCCCTCTCCCCAGGAGGCCGGGGCGATGCTTTTGAAGCAATCCTGCAGCTCTGGGGCCGTGCATGGCTGCAGCGTGATCCAGTGCCCAGCCCCAGTTACCAGTACCAGTGCCCAGCCCCAGTGCCCAGCTCCAGTGCCCAGCTCCGGTGCCCAGCTCCAGTGCCCAGTACCAGTGCCCAGCTCCAGTGCCCAGCCCCAGTGCCCAGCTCCAGTGCCCAGCCCCAGTGCTCAACTCTGGTGCCCAGCCCCGGTGCCCAGCCCCAGTGCCCAGCTCCAGTGCCCAGCTCCAGCGCTCAGCCCCGGTGCCCAGCTCCAGTGCCCAGCTCCAGTGCCCCGGGTCCCCTGCAGCAGGGCTGCCCAGTGTGTCCATTGGTGACACGTCCGAGCAGCATTCGACCTGTGCTCGTCCCTGAGGGCAGCTCCCTGATGGGGTCCCTCACTGGCCGACAATTCAGCTGCTGCTCAACCGGTGACATGGTGCCAAACACCTCGCAGAGCCCGTTCCATCGGTGTAATTGCCTTAATCAGTAATCTCACCGGAGCGGGGGGGGGCCCCATTTTCCACTGTCCTGTGTGGACAGGGTGCAGGGGTGCGGGGGGCATGGGGACCAGATGTCACCGTGGTGGCAGCAGCACATCGCCTGCGCACGTCAGCTCCGCACCACGCGCCTGCAGCCTGTGACAAGGGGACACCCCCGGTGCCTGGTCACCGCGCTCCTTTGCACGCCTTTAGCGACAAGAGTTCAGACACATCCTCGTCCTGAACACATTGTCCGGCGCTCGAAGCTGTCAGACGCGGAGCCTTTAGCCGGGTATGTTTCGCAGATGTAATCTCCCGAGCCCGGCAGCGCTGCCCGCGGTCTCTCTGGCAGCGGTGACACGGCTCCGGGTAACCCTGCAGCCGCTGTGCCATCGCCCCGTACCCCACTGCCCACCCCGGGGCTCTGCGCAGCCCTGGCCCCCCCAGCCCGGTGCTGCTGCCTCGTGGGGTGGTTTTATTTCTCTTTCTCCTCCAGCTCAGCGACATTTGCTTTGCTCTGCCACATCTCTCAGCGGTGTTCGTCTGCATTATTAAAACTGAGATTTACTGCTGCTGAACTTGTCCATTCAGCAGCGTTTTCTGGGGTGTTTCAGCACCTCAGTCCCCCAGCACCCCGTGCCCACCCTGGGGCTCTTGTGGGACCCCGGGAGGAGGGGTGTGGGTCTGCAGCACGAGTCGCTGTCGGCTGCGGGTGAGATGCGCCGGCGGGGCAGGGCGAGCACCGAAAGCAGCCGGGAAGATGCTATTTGTGAGCATCTGCTGCCGCTGGTCCGGGCCGTGGAAAGCAGCTCTGGCAGCACGTGGCTGGCTTGACAAGCCTTGAGGTATTCACCTAATGCAGCAATCCCACAGCCTCAGTGGAATTCAGAAAATGTGCCTCGACAGATTCCCTGAATCATCGCGGCAGGATGCCTCGCCCCCGCGGAGACCGGCGGCACAGGCGCTCCCCGTACAATGATAATTGTATTTCTGAAGCGTGTCCCTGCTGCCACGCTGCATGGGGCCCGGAGAGATGGTTTCAAAAGTAAAATCTGCTCAAGGGCTGGGGCTGAGGGCAGCCCGGTGCCTGGGTGCAGGGGGTCCCTGCCTGGCCCCCCCTCCCCTGGCCGGTGTCCCCAGGGAGCAAACAGGGGCCGTGGTGACATGGGTGAGGACAGTGCCTCTGCACCAGGCAGCCCATCCGGCAGAGGAAAGCTCTGCGAACCATCGCCCCGGAGGAGAAATGAGCCTTTCGGGGTCTGTAAAGCGCTGTCATTTCATAAAGCACGGATGGATGGTGAAGCTGCTGGGCACCGGCTCTGCCGGCGCTGGTGCCCGTGCTCTGGGAGCAGCAGTCGTGGCACCAAAAAGCTTTTTCTGCTGGGGGTCAGCACAGGAGCTGGGGAATGAAAGCACTGCCTTCCTTTCCTGGGGATGCGTGCGATCCGCTGCTGCTGGTTAATGGTCCACAGAAGCACCGTGCTGCTCGGAGACAAAGGTTTGACTTGTGCTGAGAAACGATAAAAGACCAACGGAGGAAAGCATCATAGGCAAAGAAAGATGCCAGCGATTTTGTGTTTAAAAAAACAAACGGTTTTTAACTGACTTCTGGTACGTCTGTGGAGATGGCTGTGAAAGCGGAGGTTCCTTGTTCTGAATTTTGCCTTGAATAGAATCAAGCGTATACTGCAGGAAGTTTAAAAACAAACGCTTTTACGAAAAGCAGAGGTTTTAAACCACAGTGTCCGCCCTGTGCGGGGCTGCTGTGCCCTGTGGCACAAGCTGGTGCCAGGCGAGCTCCGTGCCCCCCTGGGCGCAGTGGGAGCCGGGGGTCCCCTCGCCCTACTGTGCTCCGCAGCCTCCCCAGCCCCCCGGACCCCACGGAGAACCCTCTCCTCCAGACCTGGTCTGCGGTGTCCCCCCTCGGTGTGACCTCCTGGGGGCTCAGACCGCGCCGGCGTGTGTTAAAGAGGCTCCACGTGTCGCACAGGGACAGATATCTGGAAAAACAAGATATTGATGCAAGTGTTGAGCCACGTTATTGGCTCGCTCGCTTATTAGCGGACGTGGTTCCCTTCCTGCTGTTTGTGCTCAGAATGGATTTTTATTGCTTAATTCTCTGTAAGTGAAGTGCCAGCAAATTGTAAAATCCTATTTCTTAACATGTAGCATTAAGTATTGAACCAGGAAAAGAATCAATTACAGGTTTGGTCACTGATTAGCTTGACTTTTTATGGAATTTAACATCAAGTCTCATTATAATTCTGCTCTTTAATTCAGGAGATAAAGCACCTGTGGGGGATGATGGCTGTGGGTGGCTCTGGTCCAGCTCTCCAGCCGGTGGGATGCTCAGCCCCGCGCCGCAGGGAGCCGATGGCCAACCTGCTGCCTCTGGTGCCCGCTGCCCACCTCCCCCTCGGGACGGGGACACCCCGGGGCTCTTTCGGGGTCCCCCAGTCCTGCAGGAGCCCAGGCTGAGCCTGAGGGTCTCTGCCCTCGCTTTCTTGCCTGTGAAGGCTCCGGGGGCTGGCTGTCGGTTCAGGATGGGGGCTGCCCATGGGTCTGATCCACCTCCCTCGCCGGGCAGCTGCCATGGGGCAGAGCTGCCGAGATGGCACCTTCCTGGGCGAGGGGCCCTGTACCTGCTCCCCAGCACGGGGCAGCATCCGTCCCAACCGGCAGCCTGGGGAACAGTCTGCTCTCTGGGCTCTGCCGCCTGACTTTGATCGTTTTCTTACTGCCAAAGCCTGGGGGCAAAGTGACTTGTGCTCGGCACCTGAAATACGGAGGAGCCCTCTGAGCCCCTGCTTCGGGGGAAGTGGGGTGGAAGGGGGATAGGAAACGGCTGCGAGTGGTTTGCAGGAGCCCCCCGGCAAAGGGCTGAGCCGGAGCCGCACGGCAGAGACTCGAGCCCCGGTCGGATCACCAGAGTCCATCAAGGACTTTAAAAACCTCTGTCTGGCTTCTGGTAAAATATCAATGTAATGACTCAGGGCAAGTGGAATGTGAGGAGGTACCTGAGCCCAAGTTGAAAATCCCAGCAGAAACATTTCGATCAATTGCAATCAGCGTCTGGGCTCTCCTGGAAAACCGCCAAGGCAAGAGGCGCAGGGAAACCTCTGCTTTCCTCTAGGGGACGGGGTGTCAGAGCAGCACCCCAGCACACCCAGCGGGATGAGCTGTGCAGGGGTGGGGGCAGCCTGCATCTCCCCCACCTGCATCCCCCCGCC
>WKFP01013909.1:86715-100518 GCA_011057875.1 Pterocles orientalis
GCCTGCATCCCCCTGCCTGCATCCCCCTGCCTGCATCTCCCCTCCTGCATCCCCCCTGCCTGCATCTCCCTGCCTGCATCCCCTGATGCTACCTGCGAAGGCGGGGAGGGCTGGTGCTGAGCTCTTTCCCCTCCTGCTCCCGCTCCTCCCCGCAGCAGCCCTCATCCTGCTGTGGCTCCGTGCCAGTGCCAGGCTGTGTGAAACCCCCCGGCAGAGCGCTGTGGGCTGGAGCAGGGCACAGGGCTCCTCCTGCCCCCCGCGGGCTGGGGTCCCTGGGGCTGAGCCCCCTCCTCCCCTGCCCTGGAGCTCCTGCCTCCCCTGGCCGGTTGCTGCCTTTGCTGACGGACAAGCGCAATTGGATTTCCAAATTACACCCGCCGGGATTAGAGCTGATATCCCTTTTCTCCAGCCAGACAACCCTTTAATTCCTTTTCTTTCGATTGCGTGGAGACCCTCCGGTGCATCTCAGGCCCTTCGGCAGGAGATCTGTGCTGCGCAGAGGCTGCTGCTGCAATAAACCGGAGACACGCGGCTCCGGCACAAATAGCGGGAGACCAGCAAGACTTCCCCTCCAGCACGGCGATTTCTGGAGACTCCTTGTCTGGCTGAGCTGATCCCTCTTCCAGGAGCGGCTCCACCAGCATACTAATTCATTCGTGAGCCGTCCCCCACCTCCCGAGCGAGGGTGGTTTGGGAAATTAAAGTTTGTAGGAAATGCACCAAAAATCTGATGTCCGCAAGCAAGACATCTGTTTTTCCAGCCACGGAAAGGGAGGCTAGAGCTAACTGCAGCGACTCGGGGTCAGCGGGGAGAGGAGGGAGGGACAAGCCGGGGCTGGGGGATCGGCCCCTGCATCCCGGCCACGGGGAGGTTCGGTCGGTGCCCGTGGTCTGTCGGCACCGGCAGCGCGGTGCTGGCCTGGAAGCCTCGTTACACCGTGCCTGCGCTCTGCTGGGCTTGTTCCCGGTGCTGGCGAATAATAAATAACGATAATGATTATGAAAGCACTGTGCATGTGCCCCCAGGGCTCAGCAAAAAAACTTTTACATCAAAATCCAACCGGAACATTTTCCCCCTTGTCTAATTCAGAAAATATGCCCATAAAACCAATAATTTATCTGCACAAGGGCGATTCCCTGGGTGTTTAAACAAAGATGGATAGCTGCTGACTGCATCCCGTCCGAGCAGAGTGAGACCCAGTGGAATTCCCGGGGACTGTGCAAATGCAGAAGTGTTTGGGGTTTGCACATTCAAAAATCATTAAATGACATTAAACTGTGGGACACACCCCCACCGTGTCTCCTGACTTGCTCGTGACATCCCCGGGCTCTGCGCCTGGCTCAGGTCCCGATTTTCAGGAGAGGAGCTGAGAGCGAGTGCTCCTCCCTGTCTCCAAGCCTGACGCTCATATCGCGGCTTTTCAGCGCACTTAAATCTGTGTGGTGTTTAAAATTCAGCTATGTTTGTCGGAATTCAATTACCCCTGAAGATTACACAAAGATTATCAAAGTAGTAAACAGCAGAATATGCTCAGAGATCAATGAAGCGCAACAAAGACCATATTTAACAGGAGAAATAAAAGTAAGAGCACGCTGGCAAGCCCTGACAGCGGAGCGTAATGTCGCATCATCACGCTGAAGCCTGGGAAGTAATTGAAATCTATGTTATAGCACAATATAACCCCGCACAGATTTGCAGTCGTGGAACACAATTTCAGCTCTAATACCCGAGCAATTCATTTGGTTTAAGCAGACCCAGGCTCCGAGGTGTTCCTATGGAGCATCGGTGCGGAGCGCCCGCCAGGCTGCACACCCTCCCCGGGAGCCTGCCAGAGCAGAACCCTGCACCGCGGAGTTCAGGGCTCTGGGGGACAGGATGCTTATCCGTAATACGAATGAAGCGCCTTGCCATCTCTGTTTGGTTATTTTTGGCAGGAAGGTGTTTTCAGCCCTGCTGCCATCCCCACGGGGCATCACTGGAGCAGGTGCTGGGGTCAGGGGTGTGCCGGCTGCCCCCTCGGCTGTGGTGTGCGGGCACGGCGGGTCCCTGCGCTGGCAGAGCTGCCTGGCTCCATGGGGTGCTGTGCCCCGTGGGATGCCGTGCCACAAGGGATGCCATGCCCTCAGGGATGCCGTGCCCCAAGGGATGCCATGCCCTGAGGGATGCTGTGCCCCAAGGGATGCAGTGCCCCAAGGGATGCCGTGCCCTGAGGGATGCTGTGCCCCAAGGGATGCAGTGCCCTGAGGGATGCCGTGCCCTGAGGGATGCTGTGCCCAGAGGGATGCCATGCCCCAAGGGATGTCGTGCCCCAAGGGATGCCGTGCCCTGAGGGATGCTGTGCCCCAAGGGATGTCATGCCCCAAGGGATGCCGTGCCCCAAGGGATGCCGTGCCCTGAAGGATGCTGTGCCCCAAGGGATGCTGTGCCCCGATGGATGCCATGCCCCAAGGGATGCTGTGCCCCGAGGGATGCCGTGCCCTGAGGGATGCCGTGCCCCGCAGGATGGATGTCATGCCCCATGGGACTCCTTCCTCACGAGCATCCTTCCTGGCCTCCCCGGCTGCCTGGCATTGCCCCGGCAGAGATCTCCTCCAGCCAGCCGCACCTCCACCGTGTTTTGTGGCTTTCCATTGTCATTCCGGAGGCGACGCAGCCAGCTGATTTTTCTTCTCTGTAATATATTGCCACTATAATACCAAGTCTAGCAGAACAATGAACTCTGGAGGATGGAGATACCTTCCTCCTGTTTTGCAGACTAAACATAATTTTTATTTGCGCTCAGATTTGTGGCTGCTGCAGGGGAAAGGGGGTTGGGGCCGTGCTCCATCCCTGGTCCTGTCCCGGGACGGAGCACTCCTGCCCCGTGTCCCTGCGGGTCCCCAGCAGTATTGAGATTCAGGGGACGATGCCTCCTTTTGTCAAACACCGCGGGGTTTCAGAAGAAACCCTTCAACCCAGATTAATTACTGTTATCTGTGCCCACTGGGGCTGGTCCACCTGCCTGTCTGCTGCAGCCAGAATGTGCGGAAATTCTCATTCCCTTTCTGCCTTTCTTTCTCTCTTTTTTTTTTCTTTTCCTATTTACTTCTGCTTTAATCTGCATATTATCATCAGTGCAAAGACCTCTGAAATAACATCTGACAAATGATGCCTATTAAAAAAAACCTCTGCACTGTCCTCTTTCACCGCCTTCCAATTTGGACTAGCACTATAACTATGCATCAATAGACAAGCAATATTATGTTAAGAACATGATAAAATACCAGCAGCTTCATAATGGCAGCAGCCAAATGGTAATTTCTGCTTCAGAAATTGGTCATTTATTTTGCTGGTCTGTTCTTACGTTCAAATTAGATGAAGTTTAATATACTGTAAAATTGAATGTATTCTATCCTTTTCAACAAATATGGCATGTATGAAATGATTTATGGGTCTTACAAACCTTAAAATGTTAAATAATCTCCTTTTTCCTGTGCCTTAAGTCAGTGGTGCCAAATAGTTTAAGTACAGAGAAGCAAAACTTTATTAGCTCCCATCCTGATCATCGCTTTATTTTGCTGCGTTTACAGAGGCAGGAACAGTATTTAACTCATGAGACCGAGTTTAGAAGCAGCCGTATTAATTGCTACATTAATTTTAGCCCATTAACTGTAATTGGTAGGAAAGCGATTCTTTCCCAGTGAACGCTCTAATTTGTGTTTTAAATTTTTAATAAAGTCACGATGGCACTGCAGATCCCTAAATGAGGGTGCTCCTCCCAGCTCGACCCCGGCCCGCCGCTGGGCTCCCCCCGGCCGCTGCATCGGTTTTCCCGTGGCATCCCGAGCCCGCAGCCCTCGCTTGTGGGTGTTCGGCTTCCTACAGGGCTGGTGGGAGCAGCTCGGCTGGAGCGCGGGAGCCTGGTTTGGCGGAGGCTGGCTGCCCTCCCCTGCGGGCATCTGCTTGGCTGCGGGTCAGGAGACGATTCCCCTTCCCCAGCCCGGGAAAACATTAAACCCTCTGCTCGGGTCTGGCCCCAGATCCCAGGGAAGCGAGCGGGGCGACGGCCCTGGCTGCGGGGTGTGGCGATGGAGGAGGCAGAGCCAGCCCAGGCGCAGGATGAGGGCGATCCCCTCCTGGCTTGCAGTTATTTAAAACCAGCTTGTCTCCTTGCCCTTAGCCCTTCCTCTGCTGCTCGATCAGCAGCTCGTCCCCGAGGATAAGCCTCAGAGCAGCGCAATCTCCCGCAGTCCCCTGGAGCCGCAGCCCTGTGCACCGGGATAATAGAGAAGCCTTTTATTCTGTTTATTTGCTCTATATAATTTTTCCTGCTCTCGCCGACCCTTCTGGGAAGCGTTCCACCCTTCAGTCTCCCTGCTGGGTGTCAGGATCGTTGAGCTTAGTCTCTATTTGCATTTCGCATCCTAGTTAAACCAACACCGTCAAGGTCAGAACACGCTGTTGAACGGGAAGAGGCGGCGAGGCAGCATCCGCGGCACGGGGACCGTCACCTGCGGCCACGCTCCGCTGCACCCAGGGCTTGCAGGGCCCACGTTTAAACGCTTCTGTAAAAGCCTGTGAGGAGAAGCAGGCAGAACTCAAGAAGCATAAGTAACCTCCTGCTCCCCAAAGGGAGCTGCAATTTTCGCCCCGTTTCAGAGCATCACCCCCGTGCAGATGCTAACGTGTGTCTCCCCGCGTGCAGGCGCCTTCCACGAGCAGGCTGCGCAGAGCACGGAGCCACGCCGTGATGGCTTTACACCCCTGCGCACAGCCTGTCTTTCCTTCCATTAGGGAACATCTCTCATGGAAAAGTAGCTGGATTTCTGATGTGAAGAAACAATTCTGTTCAAGACTGAGAGCTGTTTAGAATAAACGCCAGACACTGTGATGGAGACATTGCACGGAGACTTAATGCTGGTCACATCTCTTCTCTGCCAGTAAGTCAAGGATGTGTCTTTGCTATTGTATTTGGTGACTCATCTTTCAAATAATCATCTCAGGAAGAATTTCGTGCCAAGATGAAAAAATGCCGGATCCCAGACGCGTGTGTGTGTCTTTCCATGAGCACAGCCCAGGAGGGAGCTGGGGGGCAGCTGGGGGGGACAGGGTGGAGGGGCCACGGGCGGGCAGGGTCCGCTCACCAGGGCAGCGCCTGGTTTGGGGTCAGGGTGGGGAGGGAATTAGCACAAATTCTGGCCGGGGGTAAGTAGTGCTTCCTTATGCAGGTCCCTCTTGCCGGGATGTGGCTGGAGAACTCGGTCGGGCAGGTGACCCCAGGCCAGCGGTGAGCCCCCGGCGCGGGGCAGCCCCGGCACGATGCTGCCACGGCTGCGTGTGCCCCCCAGCCCCGGGCTGGAGCCCTGACCGAGCATCCTGCCAGCACCTGGAAGGTTCCCTCGTCCTCGGAGCAAAACATGCAGATTAGCTGAGTGAGCGAAGTGCTGCTCGCTAATTAATCCCACAGACTCACTGTTCCGTAACATCAAACCTACACACGGAGGATGTGCTGGAATCAGCTTCCCCTGGAAAACATTTCCTCGCGGCTTAACAAGAAGTTGCACAAACTTACTGAACACTTCACGAGAGGGCGGGTACCAGCGAGGCTGCAGGTGCTGCGTGGGCTGCATCCGAGCCGCTGTGCCGGGGGGAGCAGGATTCCCCAGCGGCACCGGGAAGACTCCAGCAGTGGATGTGCGCCTGCTGATGCTGAAACGTGCCGACGGCATTTTATTTGTAACCTGCAAAGCCTGCAGTGTAAACGGCCCAGAAGCAGGGGCTCCACGGGCTGAGCCCCACCTCCGTCCGCTCCGTGTGTCCCCGGGTGGCAGCCGCACGCACAGGGCGGGCTGGCAGAGCCGTCCTGCTCCAGGAAGATGTAAGAACGCGTCCGCACCCTGCTTCTCGTACGGTGTGTGTCGTGGGTGAGGCACGCTCACAGCTGTAACGAAACCCAGCCTGAACCCTGCCTGTCGGGCAGCTCTGTCACTCGGCAGGGATGAAGCATCCCTTGATGCCAGAGAGGAGATGGCGTTGTGTGTCTCCGTTAACAGTGGCAGCACACGCAAACGCAGCCGTGGGTGAGCGCCGTCCCGGGCACCGCTTCTCTCCTCCCCGTCCAGCTGCGCGGCCCCTGCTCCCTGTGGGGACACGAGCTGACACCCCCAGAGCACGCGGGACTGCCCGCACCCAGTGCTGGCCCAGGGAATCCACAGGGAGCTGCAAACATCCCCCGGAGCACTGCCGCAACGGCTGCCGGGGCTGCGGGGGCTCCAGAACACAAACCCGTACAGCCGCAGCAGGAGCGTTTGCTGTCACCCGGGAACAGCCGGGACGAGCAGATGGAAGAGGCTGCTCCAAAAGCGGGGAGAAAAAGGCTTCAGCAGGAGCTGTGTGACAGCTGCCGGGAGCTGAAGGGGCTGAGGACAGAGACACGGGTGGGGGGGAGTGGCAGGAGGCAGCGCACGGCTCCCGAGACCCTCTGCGCCAGCGCACGTCTACACCTCCAGGAGCCCTGCAGAGACCACGGGGCTGGGAGGCTGTTATTGCTCTGGCGCTTTGCTTATGTGCTCAAAATGCAAAAACCCCTTTCTGACCTGGACAGGGGAATTCCACCTGCTTCAGGCCAGCGGCGCAGCTCTGCACAGTGGCGATGGAAAGCTGCGGGTCCCACACGGGCTGTGCATGGGCACCTGGAGCATCCTACAAACTCCCCGTGTTCTTGCACGGCGTGGGCTGTGATGGGAAGGCTGCGTCTCTATGGATGACGCCCTCCAGGAAGGTGCAGTTCAGCTTGTTCACTCCACGTCGCGGCTGGAAGAGTCTCCCCTGGCGCAGGGTTTGAGCCAACACCGCGTCTGCCTCTTCCCGGCGCTGTGACCGGTGGTACCCAGCACCCTCGGGAACGCCCGACCTCTGCGTGTCACGGTCGTGGCTCCATCCCATCTTGCTGTGGAGCTCCTGTTTCCTGTGTTTAAAATCATAAAGCGGGTGCTGTAATTTTTGACAGTACTGGAGGCTGGCTTTCTGGTTTGAGAGCTCTGCTGCTGCAAACAGAGCAAGACAGATGGACAAGCCCGTGGCATATGCCATTCCCTCTCTGGCTGCAGGAAAAGACATTTTCCCTAATAGAATGGGGATAAAGCTCACAGTTCTCAGGGTGTTGAGAGTATTTCTAATCTATGTCTCTGGGAACACGGGTTTGGCATTTGGTTGAGGGGTTTTTTTCCCTTTCTGAGAGTAATTCTCATATTGTAAATCTTACAAATCTACTTTGCCACATAAATTGTCATACCTGGAAGGAAAACACCAGACTTACGATTTTATTATTAAATCTTGCTAGAAGAAAATGTTAGTTAACCTATTTTTCTGTCTCACCCTGTGGAGATGGCCCGTGACCAAACGGATGAGCGGGGTGTTTGCTGCTGTGGCTGCGCTCCAGCGCCGGAGCCGGAGCTCTGCAGACCCCGCAAAGCCCCTCTCGGCAGGACCTCCTCTGCTGCGAGCTGACAGATTGTGTGACCTGGAGAGCGGCCAAACCGCAGCCCGGCCGAAGGGAGCCTTTCCGCACGGTCACTAACCACGGTCACTCTGCCGCCCGGTGCCGCGCTGGGGAGGGCTGTCGTGGTGCCGGTGTTCAGGGTGAAGAAGTTGCTGCTCTTGGCTCAGGAGGTGCAGCCGGCTTTTAGGACAAAGAGAACTTCTGAACAGCAAACCTTTGCTAGACAAACGGGTCAGCCCACAAAGGGCAACCAAAATCCCCGGAGCTGGGCAGGAAAGCCGAGCACTTCTCCGTCCTCTGCCACGGCGCTGGGCTGGGGAGAGATTTCTGATGCTGGGCTGAAGCTGGACCCCTGTCCTGGGTTTCATCCCCCGGCTCACAGCCAGCTGAGCGGGGCCCGGGGGCAGCGCAGCCTCCGGGGTGTGTCCCCAGCTCCTGCAGCCGCCCCCCCGCAGGCTGGGCAGGGGGCTGAGCACAGGGAGGATGCTGAGCCCCCTTTCCCTGCTGCGCCCAGCTCCTCCTCGGAGAAGGACGTATCGGGGTGCCATCTAGTGCCAGACGTGCTGGGCCGTGTGGGACGCTGGGGACACGGGCAGGGATGCTGGGGACATGGGTGCTGCTGCCGAGGCCGTGGCGAGAGCAGCACCCAGCTGTGAGCCCTCCTGGAGGAGGTGGGAATCCTTTCGCCATCTCCCGTAGTGTGACCGGGGTGTGCTGCATGGCCATGGACCACCCTCCCGACCGTTCGTCACCACCGTGTGATTCCTGCCGGGAACAGCCCCCTCTGCCAGAGCCAAGGCCAGAGCATCCTTCCATGAGCAGGAGATCACAAGGGAGGACACACAGCTGGGCTCTGCCCGGTGAAACGAAAAGCCGCAGGTCACAGACAGTGAAAACCTTCAACTGCTACTCCGAGGGACCGATGTCCAGGGGATTGTCATGTGGATGGAAAGGTTCCCTGAAAAAAGCGGAATTTGTCAGAGGACTTGCTCTCAGCTGCTTATTCTGCTCAGACAAAATCCTTCAAAAGGGGAGCGCGGTCACCCTCGGTGACCTGTGTATTCCTCACTCCTTTCATTAACCACAACTCATTCCGCAGGCAGCTGTCTAACAGAAAGGCAAAGATCATCCACCAGCATCCCCTCGTTAAACCAGGGCTGAACCCAGCAGAGTCCAGCTGCCCGGCAAGGCTGGGTGCTGCGCGGGTCCCTGGGGATGTCCGTCCCTGGGGACCAGTCCTTGGGGATGTCTGTCCCTGGGGATGTCCGTCCCTGGGGATGTCCGTCCCTGAAGATGCTACTCCCTGGGGATATCCGTCCCTGGGGATGTCTGTCCCTGGGGATGCCGGTCCCTGGGGATGTCAGTCCCTGGGGATGTCTGTCCCTGGGGATATCTGTCCCGGGGAGGGACACCACAGCATGCCCGAGCTGCCAGGGCTGGGGTGACGGGGATGGTGGCAGCCAGGCCATGGTGGCTGGTGGCTCGGCTGGCATCCGACAGGGGATGCAGACTGCCCCAGCAGTGCTGCCCGGTGCACTTACGGCTTCAAAACCCCTTGTGTTCTCCTGGGAAGCATCTCCCTCTGCCACTGCTGTGCTTCACCTCTGCTAACGAGGGGCTGCAGCCCGGCGGCTCTGCTGTACCGGCCGCTCCAGCACCCAGCGCAGCACCAGCCGGCGCACCAGCCCCACAGACGCTCCAGACAAGCTTTGAAGGATGCTCGCTCTGTTAGTGGGGGTATATTTGTAACTGTTTATCTCTGCCAGTTGGGTGGAAAATTGCCAGATGTGTCGTTTGCCTTCATTACACAGACATCTCCCGTGTTACGTGGATCAGTGCTTTTCAGCGGTGTGTCACTGCCAGGGAACAGCTCGTTTCTTCTGCAGGGTGTTGGTGTTTGTGGGATCTGCCGTGGAGAGGATGGAGAGCAACACCCTGCGGGCAGGACTGCACCGAACAGATCCCTGTCCTCCGCTGCCTTGGGTATTAGGAACAGGCAACAGCAGAGCGGAGAGCATCCTCCCTGGGGACCACCCTGCCTCTGGGGACCCTTCACCGGGGACAGCTGCGTGGCCCGTGCCGTGGGGCCTGGCTGGCTCTGGGCGAGGGGCTCCTGGCCGGGCAGGGGGTCCGGGAGAGCACAGCGTGCAGGAGGGGCAACGCAGACATCCCTCCCCACACGGAACAAGGGAGGGAGACAAGAACGGCTCAAATAGAAAGAAATTGTCTCCAAATAAAATGTTTTTCCTCGTTTCCCATGATACAGTGAAATTTCTTCACGGACAGATAGGCAGAGTCGAGTCCATTACACTCCACGCTTTTTGCCTTGAAACGTAAATAGCTGCATATCATATAAGTGTTTGTTAGGAGGAAACGTGTGCGCTAGAGAAAGTTAGACATTAAATCATTATTTCATGCAGAAAGCTATTGCTAAAGGGAGAGGATTACTTACTATATTAATTCTGTCCTTCAGCTACCCGCGCATCTCTGCACATAATGGCTTCACTCACAAAATGTGTTGTTGGAGCAATCCCGGCTCCTCTCAGTTCCCATTTCCTCGGAGCCCGCGGTGCGCCCTCCCTCCCGCCCGCGCCAGGCACAGCACGGGGGGCAGTGGGGACAGTGGGGACAGTGCCCACCCGGGGGCAGAGCGCAGGAGGGGTCTGCAGGAGGCTCTTACATCCCACCGCTGAGGACGGGGAGAGGGGAGGGGATGCAGGGGCTGCGGACCCTTCCTTCCCCGCACAGCTCTGGGGCAGGGGGGATGCCCACCCCCACCGAGGGGCTCCCCGGCTGTGCTGAGGCGATGCCCACCCCACGGGCCAGTCCCTTAGCTGTGCGCAGCCCCTGCCCAGGCTCCCAGCCCGGCACCACGGTCCCCTGAGGGTCCGGACCCCACGAGCTCCTTTGCTGGGTGTCTGGCGGATCCTCTCTGACACGGGTGGGACGTGTTCTACCCCACCCGGAGCCGTGGGGTCAGGCACTGGTGGCACGGGGAGCTCTCTGCATTGGTCGGCAAAGCCCCGGTATCTTGCTCCTCTGCCATCCAGAGCATCGCTAGGCTACAGCAGAAATTCCATTAATCTGCAGGTAAATCCCTCCACGGAGAAACCTTCTGGCTGGGCAGCCTCCATCCGCACATGGGGTGCATATGGGCAAGTGCTCACGTCTACTGAAATTAGACCTTGAGTTACACCTAAAAATTTACAAAATAAACCTGCTGGTGGTATAAAGCAGTAGTGAAGTAACCCTCGGATTATTTCTTCTGATTTCAAGTCTTTTACCTGAAGTGGGAAGAGTTTCTAAAAGGCATCAAGAATTTTCTAATCAGTTTTTCCAGCAAGTGACTCACAGAGAGACAGTTTCTGAAGTCAGCAAAACCCCCAAAAAAACAACCTGAGCAAAAGGCACCACGGGAGCTGGGGAGGTGAGAGCATCAGTTTGTTTTCCTGCCTGGAACTGTTGGCACAGGGCGCAGAAGCCACCGCACGGCACCGCGCAGGGGTCACGGGCAGCCGGCGCCGTGCCGAGGAGGCAGCAGCAGAGGGCAAGGGGCTGGGAAAAGGAGTTTATTCCTGCTGACAAAGCTATAGCAGGTCATCGCGGGTTTGCAACCTGGCCAGCTAAACAATCCCCTTGCTGCTCTCCTCCCAGGCTCGGGTGTCGGAAAAAAGCCTCTTTGTTCCAGCATGGGAAAGGTGACGGCTGGAGCTCCTGCCCGGCGCTCTGGTTTCCTGTATTTGCTGCTCTACGTGCCGACAGCTCAGTGCTACATGCAGGAGAGAGAAAAGCAGTAAGCAACAGGGTCTTATATCACCATCTAGTATGTCATCCTTATTCAAAGGGCTCTGTTTGAAACCTGGCACCAGCATATTCGGAACATGTTGCATGTTTGCTGGTGCCTCTTCAATCTGGTTTGCAAGGCATCCTGGAGGACGTGACCTTGGAAGGCAGGTGGAATATCGAACCTGCATAATAAGAGCATCTCCGCCTCGGTGGCAGCCTGTTGGGCGCAGGGCAGTTAATAAATAATGAGGATGTCAAAGATAACAGCAGGAAAGTGGGAGCAGGTAACAGCTTTGCAGCCAGCTTTCTGACAGCCGCCTGGCAACGTCCAATTAAGCGGCGCATGCCGCCGTTCAGCCCAGCGCGGAGCGCGTCCGGCGCCGGCACCGGGGTGTCGTGATGCCGGCACCGGGGCAGGCTGCAGCGCTGAGCCAGCAGCACGCGCTCCCACGGGCGCAGGCGAAGGTTTGCAGAGCCGCGCGGGGCTCCTGGGGAGCAAACCCCTGGAGGCAGCGAAAGGTGCCCTGCTCCGGCGCTGGAGACAGAACGGCAGCGCATTGCCGGGAGGAGTGATGCTCGCGGGCCCTACACGAGGGGTGTGCAAAGGGCGGCGAAGCCCTGCACGGAGCAGGGGAAGGAGACATTGCAAGAGACAGTTGGATCAGCTAAATGTTTTCTTGGGGCTGGCAAGAGGAGCACGTCTGGCCCCGTGCGAGGTGTGGGTGCTGCCGCGGCAGCTCCTCGGGGCTACGGTCCCTCACGCAGGGTTTGTGTCACGGGTCGCATTAAATCATAATTCAGACATTGGGGATCTGACCATGTTCGAGGTGTAATTGATCTTCTGATGACTTTCTAAACATCTGGTAAGAGGGGACTGCTTTCCAAACAGCAGAATCTACACCAAAATGATCTTGATTTGAATAATAAGTATTCCATCCTTGTTTGGTAAATACACCCAGTGTTAATGGTGCTTAATGGTGCCTGTAATTGGTGTCTAAAGTTATTTAAAAGTAAATTTACTAGAAAATAATTAGCAATTTTATAGTTCACTACTTCCTAATTCTGTTGATAGAAGTTTTTCAGTGGTTTTTATCAGATGACACAATAGGGCCATGCACTGAAATAGCTTTTTTCAAACTAGCAGGAAATTGTGCACACAAAGTAAGATAAAAAAATTCCCCCCTAATTTCTTTGCCTGGCAGCCAGCCCCCTCTCTCCTGTTACTATCCACTGATTTATCCTTCATCAGCACCAAGGGAAACATCCCAGGCATTGCTCGGGGGTTTGTCCTCTGTGACCTTGGGCGGTGCACCCCGATCCGTGGGGCCAGCCGGGAAAGGTGTCCCCCACTGCAGGGACACATCCTGCTGTCCCCCACCGCAGGGACACGTCCTGCTGTCCCCCATGGCAGGGACACGTCCTGCTGTCCCTCACCGCAGGGACACATCCTGCTGTCCCCCACCGCAGGGACACGTCCTGCTGTCCCCCACGGCAGGGACACATCCTGCTGTCCCCCACGGCAGGGACATGTCCTGCTGTCCCCCACCGCAGGGACACGTCCTGCTGTCCCCCACCGCAGGGACATGTCCTGCTGTCCCCCATGGCAGGGACACATCCTGCTGTCCCCCATGGCAGGGACACGTCCTGCTGTCCCCCACCATAAGGACAATCCCGCTGTCCCCAGCGCTGAGTCCAGGGGCTGGTGGCCAGTCCCTGCCTGCAGAGATTGTGCTCTCCGGGGGTCCCTGACCCCATGCAGGGCATCTCTGGGGCTGCTGCCCATCGGGCTGGAAACCTCCCCACGCCTGGGACCCTGCGGGTCGGGACCAGCCCGGCAGTCCTGGTCCTGGTCCCGGTTCTGGTCCCTGCCCCGGCTCTTTTGGCGCTGGGGGGGCTGCTGGGGTGGGCTGGCTGATGGGGGTCAGGGCCAGTGCCCGCTCTCGGGGTGCTGCTGGGGTTCTGGGAGAAACGGAGCAGAGAAACGCGGCTGCTACAACGATTTATTGTTTGGTGCCGTGGGTTCAAGTGCTCAGCTCAGGATTTCCACGCTGCTCAGGTACAGAGTGACCCCGGCAGGCAGAGGCGCGGGGCGGAGGCGACAGCACAGCCGCTTGGTTCCCGAACGGACGAACTCTCCGTTTCCAGTCTCTGAACCATGCAGGACCAGCTCTTCCAGAACAATGATTCACCCAGTCTGTGTATAAAATTAAATATAATTTATGCTTTGCTAATTGAAATCAAATACAAAATTCAATTTCCTGCGTACTCTAATGCTGACATTTGAATAGTTTTTTAAAAAACCTGTTATTAACCTGACTCCCTCTCTTGGCAGGCCACTGGCCAGACAATAATTCCCCTGCCAAGCCCTCGCTTGGTGCATCCTGGACAGACAGAGAGAACAAACCCTCCCAGAGCCCCCCATGCTGCCCGCGCCCCAGCCCGTCCCTGCTCTCCTCCAGCGCTGCCGCGGGGCTGGTGGCACTGTGGCGGTGGGTGGGGGTCCCATCCTGATGTGCCGGGGTGGGGGGTGTCCCCG
>WKFP01013909.1:103295-128390 GCA_011057875.1 Pterocles orientalis
GTGTCCATAGGGTCTCTTCTCCAGTGGGGTGCACGGCGGCTCCTCCCCAGCTGGAGATTGCAGCCAATATAAAAAATAAACCTCTGAACATATGGCAGAGAGAACGGGAGCGAGAGTCGGGGCAGGCGGGGGCCCTTGGGGGAGGTCAAGGGGGCCAGGCTGGCTGTGGGACCCCTGCTCCTGTGGGATCTGCTCCTCTGGGATCTGCTCCTCAAGGACCTTCTCCTCTGGGATCTGCTCCTCCGGGATCTGCTCCTCAAGGACCTTCTCTTCTGGGATCTGCTCCTCCGGGATCTGCTCCTCAAGGACCTTCTCTTCTGGGATCTGCTCCTCCGGGATCTGCTCCTCAAGGACCTTCTCCTCCGGGATCTGCTCCTCCAGGATCTTCTCCTCCGGGATCTGCTCCTCCAGGATCTGCTCCAGGCCGTGTTCCAGCTGCAGGACCCAGCCCCAGGTGTGACTGTGCGTCGTCCCGTGCAGGACGGAGGCTCTGGCACGCCGTGGTGTCCCTAACGGGGCGCTGCGTTGGTGGCAATTCTCCAAGATGCATTTTTGGATGTCCTGTCCCTCCAGTGGCGGGGACGATGAGAAAAGTGACAGTGGCTTGATGGCGGCTGGGGACCGGAGGCTCTTCCCGGGAGGAGCTGGCCTGAGGGAGCCGCGGGGCAGCGCTCGGACCAGAGCAGGGGAGGCTGGGGGTGTGGGGAGCGCTGCCGGGTGGGGACGGGGGATCTCAGGGGCTCTTCCAGCTCACGGAGATCCTCCATGTAGACAAACTGCTCCTGGTTCAGCTGGGGATGGGGGCTGAGGGAGTCCAAGCTTTGGCCATCACGGAGCCACGCTGGCAGCTGCAACAACCGCGGTCACGTGCAGCCACCAGCCTGAGGGGCCCTGGCAATGCCATGGCTGGGACAGGGTCCCCCCGTAGCCAAGCCCCTCCGGCAGGCAGCCAGGGCCACCAGTCCCACCATGGCCACCGGTCCCACCATGGCCACTGCTCCCACCATAGCCACTGCTCCTGCCATGGCCACTGCTCCCGCCATGGCCACTGCTCCCACCATGGCCACTGCTCCCACCATGGCCACTGCTCCCATCATGGCCACCGGTCCCACCATGGCCACCGGTCCCGCCATCGCCGCTGGCCAGCTCTGCTCAGCACCGTCAGGGCCAGCCCACCGCGGCATTCGGGCTGCAGGACGCCGGGAACAGGGAAAATCTCCGGATAGCCCATCGGCGAGGAGCCGGGACGCTGGGCCCTGGTGAACCCCCCCTTGTCCTCCAACTGAATCCATCCAGCAGCCTGCACCAAGTTGTGTAACAACAGTTTTCACTCAGGAGCTGATCTGACGTTTTAATAATGAAAGAGTAAAATTATTCCTGCTACATGCTTCCGATTTTCACGCAGCAACTTCGGATCTGCGGGTCTGTGAAGGGCAGTGTTGCGTCAGGAGCTGTTGTCAATCCCATCAGGCTAACGGGAACTGACACGACGGTGGCTGGGACCTCGCGGTGCCCCTCCAGCGTGGCCCACGGCGTAAATTTTCCAAACGGCTTCAGCTCTTTCTTCATCCGATCCCAGGCACCAGCAGCACTTTGCGGTGTAACGCACCACGGGACGGGCTGTGCAGCCCGAAGCAGGTTCAGCTGGTTACCCAACCTCACAGCGACTCCATCGGGTCAGCCGGCTCCGTAGGGCTTCCTGTCTCCTTAACCAAAACGGGTCCTGGTCCTCCCCCGGCGATTCCACGCTGCGTCTCCTCCGCGTTCCAACAGCCGGGGACCCGGCACCCGTCAGGCGACGGGGGACTCGCACGCAGCTGCGCTCCACCCAGGAGGCATCCTTACCGCCCAATAAACCAAAAAGAGCCGCCGGCAATATCCGAGTGCCCTTGGAAATCACCCCTGCGAAGGGAACGTCCCAGCAACGGGAGCTCTGCCTTTTCCCTTTTGTTCCCTCTCGCCGTTTCTCTCGAAACATCGCGGCTGTGCCAAAGCGCCGCTGTCCCGCTCTCCGCTCCTTCCAGCACGCAGCTCCCACCGCACTGCTGAGGATCCAGCTGGGATGTGGGTTTACTCTACAGTTTCCACCAGGATTTGTGGCTTTGGTTGGCTCGGCCATTTCCACTAGAAAGCACAGAATCGTGCAGAGCAGTGCTCGCCCCGGGAATTCATTGCTGTTTCGGAATTCTGAAGGAAAGACGAAGGCTGCTTCCCCATTTCGCAACCCTGGCTGCCAGGAGCAAGCAGCAGAGATCTCCTCAAGGTGCAGATGAAGGGCAGTGCCAGGGCCCCGGCGGTCAGCCCTGCCCAGACCCGAGGCCGGGGCTGTCCCCCACGCCTCTGCCCTGCGGTCACCCCCGCGGGTCCCCCCAGCCTGGCTCTGAGCCGCGGAGCAGAGCCCAGCACAGTCTTGGCAGGAGGTGCCGACGGGCACGCGCGGCTCTGCACCGAGCCTCAGCAGCCTGGCCGGGCGGCGGGACCCCGGCTCTCCCCGGGCGGTGCCTGGGAGGGGTCTTCGCTCCGGCTTCCAGAGGAGCGGGGGGCTCTGGTCTCACTGAGCACCCCGGGAACGACTCTCTTCCAGCAGTGGTGTTGCCCCATCCCTCGGAGGAGAAGGGGGCCCAGGTGTTTTGTGGCACTTGGTAAATACGAGTTTTAGTGCAACGGAAAGGTCTGGTGCAAATGAAGTTTCTGCACACAGCTCCTTTGCAGCATAACTGGCTTTATTCCTTCCACACTCTACCCGTGTGCGTGTGAACGCACGTGTCCTGAATTCACCGCGCCTGATGCTGCTGTTTGGGCAAAACTAAGAGGCAGGGCAGGAGAAATCAAATCTGCTGGTTTGTCCCAGTGCTGCTGGGTGTCGTGAGCCACCCCCCTGCTCAGCTGGCCGCGGCAGGAGGTGCTGGTCCTGCCTGCGAGGGGTCACCAGCAGCGAAATGTCAACGTGAAGCATCCCATCACCCCCAGGAGCCCCACCGCCTCCGCCTTCTCCTCCTCCCACCCACCCTGACCCCTCTGCATCACGGAGGGGACAGCCCAAGTGCACCCCGAGGTGACTGACGTGCCACCAAGGTCTCAGAGCTGGAAACACGGAGCAGCTCGGGCTGCAACCCCGACGGCCCCAGAGCCCTGCGCTCGCAGGGATGAGCCTCTGGAGTTCTGGGTCTCTCGCAACGATTTGCATCTCAAAAGAAAAGAGCTCTTCTCCTGATTTCATGGTTCTACTTATCACTTTCTTCCTGCTCCCACTGGAAATCCTGGCCCGTCATTTGGTAGAACATGACATTGAAGGGTTTGTAAAACTTCCGCAGTCTGTGGATGACATCTGGGTCTATTTTGGGGTGAGTTCGACCCTTGGACTTGCCCAAGCACCGGGGAGCACTGCTGTCCTCTGGCTTCTTGAGACAGGGGAACCCCTTGGTTTTATTAAAATAAAAATGCTTCTCTGTCACAATCCTCCTGAGGCCGAGGAAGTCCTGGACCTTGGCCATCTCCCCGGCCGGGTCAGTGATGAGCCTCTCCCCACTGACAAAAAGGATCTGGGAGAGGGGGAAGTACTGGAGCCAGTTCTCCAAGTGCAGGGCGTAGATCCCGATGCGGATGGCGCTCCAGGAGGCGTCGATCAGCCCCAGGGTCCGGTTCTTGAAGGCCAGCACCTCGAAGGTGGGGATCTCTGGCTTCTTGGAGAGCGTCTGCGTGTAGTCCGAGATGGCGCGGGTGACCGGGTTCCTCACCACCACGATCAGCTTCGTGTCCTTGGCCATGGAGTGGATGCGCCTGGGGGCCTCGTTGGTCACGAAGTAGCTGGGGGTCTTCTCCATGGTGATCTGTCCGTCCAGCGTCTTGGGCATCACGTTCCTGCGCAGAAGCAGAGGAGGGGGGTTAGCAAGGGGCCGGGCACGGGCGGACGCCTCGGTGTCCCTCCTGCCCCACGCGGATGCCAGCGGGACGTTCGGGAGCAGGGACCCCGGGGACCAAAGCACTTCTGGCTTTGTTTCCTCTCGGACCCTGGACACGGTGGGCACCTGAAGTGTTAAATCAGCCTCGGTAACACACGATACAGCCAGTTCGCCATAGGCATATGTAGACAAAAGTTAATTGACAATAAACCTGCACAATACCTGTCTGCTCAGCAAGCCATCTGCTCCCATTTGCTCAATTAAGCCCATTCACTTCAGAGCCGTGTACCGGAGTGCTGCAGCTAGGATTACACGAGACCTTTTTGTTATGATGACATGCTTTTAAATGTCTCAGCTAATAAAACTTAATACGGAATAAGATCCCTTGCTTCTAGTACAATAATTAAATTTATTTACTATCTTGTGTGTGAGAAAGAGTGACTTTTCTTTTATCTCTAATTCACATGCTCTGTCAATAATTAATTGCTGCCGGGTTTCGAGCTTCCTGTGCAAGCACTTTTATTAGCCAAAAGGAATTCGCCTACTGGATAAATTAGCATGTAGCAAGACTTTCCTGGATAGCATATTACCATACTGTAAAATGAAACTGCAGCAAGATAGCATTTATATCTAAGAAAATGAAGAGGTAAACGCTTGTCCCAGCTGCCCGCAGTTACAGATTATCATAGCACGCCAGAAGGCGTTGAACGGTGTCCGTGCCAGAGCAGCGCAGCCTCCTGCACACCTCCTCAGCCGCTGGAGGGGCTGGGGGCAGCGCCAGGAGCCAGACACCACCAGCCCTGTCACCATGTCCCCCCCCTGCCAGGCTCTGCTCCAGCACCCACAGGGATGCCCAGGTGGGAACCGGCTGCATCCCAAATGCCGTGAGAAGCCCCCCTTGCCCACCAGCCGTGACCCCTCCAGGATGCTGGTGCAGGGGAGGGAGCACCGCCAGCCCCCACATCCCACCCCAGCACCGCTGCATGGACCGGGCGAGGTGGGGACATGGCTGCTGGAGTGCTCCTGTGCACAGCACAGCACTGACTGGTTCTATCAGCATGTTTTAACAATATTTTTATCTTAAGCCTTTCAAATACTCGTGCGTCGGCACACCCACACGAAGCACAGTGTGTTTACCCTGTCGCTGGCTCATCTGCCCCGCGGACGCGGTGCTGCTGCCCGGGAGGCAGGAGGAGGAGCAGGGTCCCCGCTCCGGGAAGCGCTGGCGGCACTGGCCAGGTCGCCTGCAGCAGACAGGGAGGACGGGGATGCTCAGGATCCTGCAGGATTATCCCTTCACATTGCAACTATTTTTAGTACAAACATACGGTGAGGAAACAACGTGAGCAGGCTGGAAATGGTTCTGTAAGAGCACCCTGGGCACCGGTGACCGCAGCGATGCTGACGTCAAACCGCCGAGCCCCAGGAAAGAGCCATTTCAGGATCACGCAGCTCAGGTCTGCAAGCAGAAGCGGCTGTCAGGCAGGGCCCAGCCGAATCCGCCCGTCAGCGTCACCTCGTGTCCGAACGCATCGGCTTGCTGCAAGCCTCCCCGCGGTGCGCGCATTTACAGCGGGCTGGTCCCCCCAGCGGGACGCCTTCTGCCAAGGCGCTGCTGCAGGAGGTGCTGGGTCTGCGGGCTGGCGGGCACAAGGCTCACTGCTGGACAAACCCCACGGGCTGCGGCAGGGAGCGGTGCGAGGGACGTGCACGGAGCCCAGGAGGTTGAGCACATGGGGAGGAGAGCGGGATGCTGCAAGGAGGAGCAGCAGCCAAACCGTCCCAGCGCCGGTGGCTGTCCTCGGGCTGCGCGATCGGCCTCGGGGAGCAGGTGGAGGAGCGAGGCAAAGGGCTGAGACCAGGGAATAAAGGTGCTTCCAACCCAGTGACTGTGCCCAGGGCACTCCCAGAGCAGGTTTCCATTGAACCACGAATTACCAAAATCCCTGTGTTAGTCCTCTGTGCCTTGCTCCACGAAATAGTTATTTTATTATCGTTTACAGCTAGTAACTTGCATGCCTTTCCTTTTTAAGGGATTCAATCACAAGCTAGCTGCAGACTGCGTTTACCCTGCTGCTGGCTGTCCCGTGCTAACCCCAGAGCGCTGGACCTGTCACCCCCAGGGACAAGGGGACAGTGGCACATGGGGATGGGACGAGGCAGCTCCGACTGGAGTGAAGAGGCTTCAGCTGAGAGAGCAGCAGCCTGGACAAAGGAGCAGCAGCAGCGTGTCAAAGTCCTTCTACCTTGCAAATCGTGATGGACTGCCCGGCAAGCACAAACCACCGTCACCCCGCGGCGTTGCCACCCCGACGCTCGCGCAGCAGCCCCGCGTGCCGGTCTGTGCCGTCTCGGGCAGGATGAGCTGTTTTCCTGCGCGATGTCTGAGCAGACGGAGGGAGCGGCGCGGGCAGCGTTGGCTGGTGTGAGCTCCTCTGAGTCAGACCCGCTGGCAGCACGCAGCAGGCTGTCAAATGTCAGGATGTGGTGATTACGAGATGCTAAAAGCTCTGCTGGACTGCGAGACAACAGGGCCCGAGGGGACCATTGCCGTCATCCCTGACCCTCTGCGTGGCACAGCGGGGACCGCGCAGCACCGCCCGCACCAGCGCATCCCTGCAGCCCCAGCTCGGGCAGCGGGGCGGGGGTCCGGGGGGCTGCAGGGTTCCTTAACACCGCTCACAGCCACTTAGCACCTCGGCTGCGCTGTGAATTGGCCGAGCCACAGCCACTGGCTTATTGCTGTTCGTAACACATCTCTGTAACCGATCTCCGCTGGCTGCCAAGATGTTCTGCGCAGAAGCGCCCACGGACCCTCCAACTAACAGCTCGGAGCAAACGGGGCTGGGTCCTGCCCCTGGAGCCAGTGCCCGGGGTGCAATCAGACCCGAGGGGGTCACCGGCGGCATTTGTGCTGCGTTCGCTCCTGCTCCCCCCCGCCAGCATCTCCCTGCGCTGCCAGTCTGCATCCGCGGGGACCCGGGGACCCAGCGCTCGCACAAGCCTCCGTTTGCTCTGGGGTACGGAGTGCGGCTGCGACCTGTGGGGTTTGAGACGACAAGGCTTTAAAAAGGTGAAAATTAATCTGAATTCAGAGGAAGTGCTGCTGCTCTCCTTCACCCACGCTGCAGCTCCTGCCACTGCCAGGGCTGGGGGACAGCCGGGAGCAGGGGGTCCCCCCCCTTCCAGGCACTGCCAGGGCTGGGTGACAGCCGGGAGCGGGGGGTCCCCCCCTTCCAGGCACTGCCAGGGCTGGGTGACAGCCGGGAGCAGGGGTCCCCCCCTTCCAGGCACTGCCAGGGCTGGGGGACAGCCGGGAGCGGGGGTCCCCCCCTTCCAGGCACTGCCAGGGCTGGGGGACAGCCGGGAGCGGGGGTCCCCCCCTTCCAGGCACTGCCAGGGCTGGGGGACAGCCGGGAGTGGGGGTCCCCCCCTTCCAGGCACTGCCCATCTGTGGCAACAGCCCCTCCATGGACAGTTTCATAAACAAGAATTCTGGTCTCCTCTGCTCTAGGGTCAGGGCAAGGCGATTGTCTTGCCTTTAATATTACACTTATTTAGCTTTTACTTTAAATTACGGTTTCAATAAGCTGCTGGGAAGGAACCTCCCCAACCTCGAAGCCTTTCCCCTGCGGTGGGGATGCTCCAGCCAGAGCCCTGGAAGGAAGCTGTCGTGGCTGATGTTCCAGCACAAAACAAACACTCCGGGGGTTTATAAAAGAAGCACGAACGAACTATTAATTACAACAGCCCCTTCAGATGATGCTATCACAATAAACAGGCGCCAAGAAACTGCAGCGCTAACAATCGGAAAGCGCTGCCACGGTTAGGGACGGTGTTTAATTCCACGCACAGCGCTGGGGGAGGCAGCGGGAAGTGGCGACCGAGGAGCAGAGGAGGAAAAGCAGATTCAGCTCTTGCTGTACGGCTCCGACGGTAACACTGGGACCTGCACGGCGTCCTCCGGACACCCCAGCCCCGCAGAGCACCGCAACTCCTGCAGCTCCGGGATGCTTTTTCCCAAGCTCTGCTTGTCTCAGAGTTACCCCCCGGGGGCTGACCGCGCCCGACGCGTCCCTGCAGAGCATCCCGGCGGTGCGGCGCTGGAACGGAGCACGGCTGCTCCCGGCTCTGCCACCCCTCCTCTGCCCCCATCGCTACCACCCAAAAAAGGGACAATGCCAACAAGCCACTTCCCCCGGAGGAGCTCCGCCGCCACCCGGCACTAGTGACTCCCTCTCCCGTTACGGGGACGGGTGCGTTCTCTCCGCGCTTGCTGGCAGCAGCAGCTCTGTGCTGAGCAGCGTCAAAACGAAACTTTTATTGCCATGGCTGGGCTTGGATCCAGGGGTTACCTGGTCCTCCCAGCAGACCATCAGGTGCGTGTTACTGGGTGCTGGCTCGGGCTGTTGATATTTCTCCCCTTCCCCACTCATTCCCGGAGGCGGAGGAGGGCAGGCGGCTCTGTGTGCCCCCCGCCACGCCGGCAGCTCCCCAGTCGGACGGGGGACTCGCTGCCATCGCTGCTTTGAGTTTTTCGCTCTGTGCATAGAACAGCCCCATCCGCCGTGCGGCGAGGGGAGGACATCTGGCTGCTGTCCCCCGGCTGTGGCAAGGGCCGGCGCTAAGCCCTCGCTGGGAGAACGCGCTGTCGTAATTGTTCTTAACTGCCGGCTTCAGACAAGCTCTTTATTTTCAAAGGATACATTTTAGAAATTTGTGAATTTGCATGTTGCCAAAAATCCCCTTGTGGTTTATTTAAATCCAGATTATCTTGTTTATTCCTTCAGTCACAGCTGTCATTTATCTCTGTGTAGGCAGCTTGTTCACGATGTTGCAGGTTTCCTGCCTTCCCACTCAAAAGGAGCCTTTGTCGACTGCATTTTCGTGTTCTCAACAAGAGAAAGGAGTTCGCAGCAGCTCCCAGGGCTTGGAGAACCCCGGGGAAGGACTCGGATTTGCACCATTGCCACGCGATGGCCGGGCGCTGCGAGTGTCACCTGCCCGCGGAGCTCATCCCTGCGGCTCCTCGGTGCGGAGCAAACGCCTGCTTTTGTCTTCTGAAAAGACAAACACGAAGTCATTTTCCTTTTTATTATTAACACATTCCGGTATAATTGCTTGAGCTGTCAACTGTGACCTGCCAGTAATTCAGCAGGCGTGGGACGTTCGAGGGGAGAGCGGCATCGCAACCGAGGACTGCAACACGCAGGAGAAGCAGAACCTATTTGCTGTAAGCCCCCAAGTCAAATCTCTTGTTGAATTTGTTCAAACATAAATTTACAGCTGAATTTACATAGGTTTAATGTTTTATAATCTTTTTGGTCTGTGAATCTATATTCAAGACTGAGTGCATTAGCTTAGAAATATTGTGCTTAACGCTGAAAATAATTTTAATCTCTCCAAAGTCCAATCCTTTGCACATCACTAAACCGCAGAATCCAATCCCTCCTAATAAGAGACACAAAACTTGCATCTGTTGCCGCCTAATAGATTCACAGTGCTCTAATCCAAATGGCTTGCACATGTCTGTTAAAAAACATTAAACGCAAATTGTAAAGCACTTTCAGAGGAGCGGGTGCCAGTTCGGAGCGGGGCTAAAGCAAAACAAATCCCCCCCAGGAGACCCACGGGAACAGCCCCGCGGTGTGGAAGCTGGTGGCTGGGGGGGACGGGGGTGAACCACCCTCCTCTGCTCTCGCAGGGCTCAAAACGACGGGCTGCCTGGGACCGACCGGGTCCCTCTCCAAGACTTTCCCTGGTCCCAGAGTTTGCCAAGCCTTTTGGTCTCCATGGAAGGGGCAGCTTGGGATTGCAAGGACACGTCCTTGCTCCGTGCACCCGCCACGTCCCCGACGAGCCGCTCCCAGGCTGTGCCGGACCCTCAGCCCAGGAACGGGGGGAGCCGCCCCTCCCTCAGCATCCTCACGGAGGATGGAGAACGTCCTCCGTTGCCATACCAACGCAGGTGCTAACGCGGTGTTGACTAACTGCGGCTGATCCGATCAGCGAATGGAAGCATCGAGTTGCCACGGTAACCGGACAGCCAAATTGGAAATGGTGTCGATAGCAAAGCCATCCAAGAGGAGGCAAGCGCACGGCGGGGCGCTGGACCCATCCTGCCCGCAGCCCCCGCTCCTGGGCTGCTGAGGCAGCTCCGGGCGCCGCGGAGGCTCGGTCCATCCCAGGGGCCGGCCCCAGGACCTCCACTTCATGGGGCACAGCTCCCCCGCTCCCTCCTTCCCTCTCCTGCTCCTCCGTGTTCCTGGCAGACGTGGCCAGAGGGGTCTGTGCCCCCCCGAGGACGGGGCTCCCTGGCAGCGACACGAGGCAGCTGGGCTCTGGGGGCATCGCTGGCGCTGGCCGGGCACGTGCCGGGAGGGAGGCTGTTGCCCACGAGCATCATTGGAGCCGCTCTCCCAGACACCCAGGAAAATGCCTTTGGACTGCAATCTATTTCTAACGCGATTTTTCATCATCTCGCCCCGTCTAGAGTCCAACAATTGCAACGAAAAGGATTCTGTGTCTGCACAAAATGCAAAATCTTTAACGGCTCATTGGCATGTGCTTAAGTTGGGCTGGATGAGGAGCTACTCCTGAGAGCCCGCTATCGATTCTGTCAGGGATTCAGAGGTTTTACAGGATCTCTTTAGTGCTTGTACCTTCTTAATGGCTCTTGTCGCCGATAGAGCTGAAAACATCCCCCCGTGTCCTGGGAAGCGGCTGAACCGGTCCCAGGCCAGCCGGGCAAGCCTCCCCAGAGAGAACCCTGCCCCGGCTCCTCCGACGCACGTTAGGAGGTGGGGAGACACCGGGCTGGGGAAACAGGTGGGTGAACTTCACCCGGGAAAGCTCCTCTCCTCCTACCGCTGTGCAACAAAACCAGTGGGCAGCTGGCTGAGTAGCAGACAAAAATATAAATACGCTCTGATTTCACTGGGACCATCTGGCTCACGCATGATAGGCGGGTAAGAACGCTATAATCACGGAGCAGAGAACTAAGCCGATCCATTAAAGTCTTTTAGCAGAAGCAACTGTGGAACCGGTATTAATCCAGCACTGCTTTGTGAACAGACATCACAAGGTTAGATCCATTCAGTCGCAATTAAAAATGACGCTCGCCGTTCAGGCGGGCTTGGATAGCTGTTACAGCTCTGCCTTCCCCAAAGGCTCTCGTGTGTATAGGTTGTTGATGCTCGCACAATGCAATCTGAAATTATGATCTTAATGCTAAATCTTGCTTTCTTCTGTTCTTCCCTCAAGTGGATCTCCGCTGGGATACGGCTGTTGCCTCGTGCTGGAATCCCTCGCCCATCTGATGCACAGCTCCCACGCAGGTTAGGCAGCGCTGCTGTCACTCCTCTGCCCTCCCGACGGCGCGTGTCCTCAGCCACCACCCTCCTCACCAGCAGCCGCAGCGGATGCGCAGGCTGTGCCGACTCCCAGGCTGCCCGGCTGGGCGCCTCGCCCCGACACAGCCACCGCAGCTCCGCATGCTCCCGGTGCGGCTGGAACACCCAGCACATCCCACCAGCACGCCATCGCATGCTCCCGGTGCGGCTGGGACACCCGCCACATCCCGCCGGCACATCATTGCACGCTCGCGGTGCGGCTGGAACACCCGGCACATCCCACCGGCACACCATCGCACGCTCCCGGTGCGGCTGGAACACCCGGCACATCCCGCCGGCACGCCATCGCACGCTCCCGGCGCGGCTGGAACACTCGGCACATCCCGCCGGCACGCCATCGCATGCTCGCGGTGCAGCTGGAACACTCGGCACATCCTGCCGGCACGCCATCGCATGCTCGCGGTGCAGCTGGAACACTCGGCACATCCTGCCGGCATGCCATCGCATGCTCCCGGCGCGGCTGGAACACTCGGCACATCCCGCCGGCACGCCATCGCATGCTCGCGGTGCGGCTGGAACACTCGGCACATCCCGCCGGCACGCCATCGCATGCTCGCGGTGTGGCTGGAACACCCGGCACATCCCGCCGGCACACCATCGCACGCTCCCGGCGCAGCTGGAACACCCGGCACGTGCCATCGCGGGCAGCTCACATACACAGCCCTCGGCACCGCTTGGCTTCGACCGTGCAAAGCCATCTCAGCCCTGGCAGCGAGGCACCGTTTTACCAGGGATACATTTGGCCCGATCTCTCCCATTTAGCACAAGATTTACTGTCGGTCAGCGCTCAGCCGTGGAGCAGGCTGTGGAAAAGGCTGGAAACGCCGAGTGCTAACCCCGCTGCACTCAAAGCTGCTGGACAGAGCCTCGCCCTACAGAAGCGCTGCGACGCTGTTCACGGGGCGTATCTCAGCCACCCACCAGATTTAATCATTAACCGCAGCCCCAGCCACGCAGCACGAGTCTCAGTGCCTGGTCTCGCACACGGGCAGGAACGGGGACTCGCTGCAGAGGCGGCGACAAGTCCTCCTGCTCTGACGGAGGATGCTCAAGTCAAGGGAGTCTGCTCCAAGCCCAGGTTTCCCTTCAGCGCGCGGGTACAAGCCCTCAAGTGCTGGCTCATCCCTTTGCCACCGTCACAGGAGGAAGGGGAAACGCCGGGACGCCCGTGACCTGGTGTAAACCCCGGGGCTGGGAGAGCAGCAGCCGACCCAGCACGCAGCCACCCCCCAGCACTGCGTGGGACCCCCCCGAGGGAGGCTGGGTCCTGCAGAAGGGGTTCAGCAGCCACTCCACGAGCAAACAAACACAAACCACCCCCCAGGGCAGGACGAGCCCCAGCAGCGGGGCTGGTGGGCACCCGCGCCCAGAGAAGGGTTTCCACCCAGCCTTGCCTTGCCCGTTGCTCAGGGAGCTTCACGACTGTTAGTAGCGGATGCTACTGACGATGCAGGCTAGGCTTCCTGGAAAAGCCAGTGTGACACGGAAAAGAGCCGAGGAAGAGCGAGCTGTCCACGCACCCGGAGCCCGTTCACTGGAAATACTGACTCAGCTCGGCGCTTCAGACCTCTCCTGCTCCCCAAAGATGGGCGCTTCCTGAGAAAGCAGACCATGAAAACAGAATATCAAAACACAGCAGCACAGAGCTGCACACTGCCAGGAGTCTTTTTTCATCTTCTGGAAAATTTACTTCTCGCAGGAAAAACACCCTGACGATAATGGCTGCCTAAGTGAAAGCACCGCCGCTGTATCATGCTAAAAGCTTTTCAGGGAAAAACAGTAAATAAATTCCACTCTTCAGACGTATCTGGATGTTATCCTAACACCGTGCCGGAGTAATAGGCAAGCCATCAACAGCTAAAAGGCTGGAATTGTTACGGAGGGACAACAGAGGAGTGATATCTGCAGAACAGGCTGAATAACAGCAGCAATCGTCACATCCCGCTGCCGAGCTCCGGCACCGCCGGGGAAAGGAGAGGGACTCACCCCGCCAGCGCAGAGGGGTCTGACACAGACCCGCCCGGGAAGGCGGCCAGAGGAGCTCCGGGGGTCGGAGGCAGGCGGCCAGGAGCACAGCGCTGCTGTGTCCCCAAACCTGGGCAACCACCTGTTTGACCTCCAGCTGCAGATGGGACTGGTCAGCACAGGGAGGGATGCCGAACACGGGGAGGGATGCTGAACACGGGGAGGGACGCTGAACACGGGGAGGGATGCCGAACACGGGGAGAGATGCTGAACACGGGGAGGGGTGCTGAACAGTGCTGAAGGGAACAGGCTCTGCCAGGAGGGGACAGCAGATGCTGGAGGTCACAGAGCCAGTCCCAAATCCCTCCACATGGACACGGGGTGCCTCCTCCCTGCAGCCCCATCTCCCCCGCTCGGCACCAGAGGCCATCTGCCTGCACCACTTCCCAGGGCACCCTGAAGGCACTGAGAGGTGACACGGCACCACCTCAGTCCCAGCATCAGTCAAGCCCATAGTGGCCAAGGCATCCCCCAAAGTGACCACCAAAGGCCACACAGATCTAGCTCCCACCCAGGAGCTGCTCTTCTGCCCCCGGAGGGAGCGGTGCCAGCCAGGCTGTTGCTGAGGGCACAGCTATTTATTATTTGCTTCTGTCGATTATTTCGGGGTTTAGGTTCATTTATTATGTATGCAAAAATGGTAATACACTGGCATCTGAATGTCTTTTAGGCATACAATATCCTTATTATTCAAAATGTTTTTTCCCCCCATAATTGAATGGTTTACCTTATTATTACTTTATGTTAATGACCCAGCATTTCCATTTTTCTATAGGATGCTTAATTGTAAGCAAAGTGCAATCAGAACCAGAGATGCCATCTGTAATTGACAGCATCATAATAGCAGACAGCACTGCAGGAACAAAGTACCAAAATAAATGGCAGTGGGGAGAAAGCCATGGCTGAAAACCCCCAGGAAGCTGTTCTGGGCTGGGACAGACCCCGTCCGCGCAGGATCCTCTCCCCGAGCAGTGACAGTTGGGGCATTAACACAGATAGAGTGCTATTTATATCAGTTTGTACATTTAATCAGTTTTTTTGCAGTTTTCAGCGAGATGCGAACTATATCCCTGTCCAAAGCATTTGGTTCAAATCAGCCGAGACAGAGAATAATCAAGATTTATGATTCTCATTCTGACTCGGATCACACAGTCAGTGCAATCGGTGCAGCAGAGCTTCCTCTCCGAGCCCGACTGACATCCCTTCACTCTCCCTCGCAGAAGTGATTTAACGTCCATCTCGGGACCTGTCAGAACGCTGCTGCAGCTCCAGATAACGGCGGCTCCAGGCTTCCCCCCGCTCCCCCACCACCCGCAGCCACCCGCTCCCCTCCCGGGCGGCGACGATGAAGGGGCACCGCGACGAGTTGGGGCTGTTTGGCAGAAATCAGTGAAAGAGCACTTTGCAAAATAAAAAGGATTTCATCTTGCCCTGCCTCTCCGTACAGCTCAGAGCAGCCGGGAGGAGGAGCAGCCTGCGACCGTCCCTCTCCAGAGCATCCTTGCTGGGGGTCCCCTCTCCAGAGCATCCTTGCTGGGGGTCCCCTCTCCAGAGCATCCTTGCTGGGGGGACGTCACAGGTTCTGCACAAGCCACCGGTGTCCAAGCGCCACACCTGCCCCACTGCGAGGGGACAGGGTCTGGGGACGGAGCGAGCAGCAGGGAAGGCAGCTCCCAGCAGCAGAAGGGCTGTCGGCACTGCCCGCGACAGCTCTATTTCCAGGGCTCAGCACCAGCCCAGGGAGCCAGCGCCGTGCTCTCCAGGACCTCAGCTGGGAAGCAAATGTTTAGATAAAAATTAAATGATCCAAAAGCAACTCTATTAAAAAGACCCAGGTGACGGAGCACAGCAGCGGCCAGGCTGTTCCCGAGCCGTTTCGAAGGCGGCTGTGCCGCGGGCAGGCTGGCCATGGTGCGTGCCGCTGGCTCCAGGGATGCTCCAGCCGCTCTGCCCCAGACATCTGCTCCCGGCAGCGCGGGAGGGACACGAGCCCGGGCCAGGCGGCTCAGCGACAGCTGCGGAGGATGCTCCTGGCACATCCCACGCGATTGTACCCACAGAGACCCCGGGGGCTGCACCCACACCACCCAGCAGACCCCAGCAGGGTCCCTCCCGGGCAGAGCAGTGGAGCCGCTCTCTGGAATCCCAGCCGACGAAGCCCATCTCCCGCGGCTGGTTCAGGAGGACAGAGCTGCAGCCCTGGCGCCGAGGGCTCCGTCCAGCAAACCGGGCGGCGGGAGCTCTGTCCCCACCGCAGCAGGCGCTGAGCTGGAAGGGCGGCTCGGGCGCATCCTCCCCCAGCACACCCGCGGGATGAAGGCAGGGAAACGCGCCGGCCACGAGGGGAAAAGCAGCGCCGCTCGCTTGCAACGCCGGAGCCTCCGCGGGGACTGTCGGGTGCCCGTCAGAGTTTTGTTTCCTCCGGGGTTTGTTTAGCCATCTCCCCCCGCGCTGTGCGGCACAGCCTGGTTTGGCCAAGGCTCTGAAATTCACACATCTGAGTAAGAGAAAAAACAGACTGACTCCACTCCAGTCAATAGAGTAAACAATCCCTGGGTTGGATAAACAGAATTACCCGCGCTGGAGAGCCCTGGGCAGCACTGCACACTCTGATTAGTGTAAATGCTAAACACAAACCAATTAACACTCTCCAAGTCTGCTTATCTCGTGCCACTTAGTGCTAAAATAAAGCCTAACACTAAACACACATATTGATTTAGCCATTAAATCCAGCATCACTCAAAACAGCTCATTATATCACCGAGAAACAAATAAAGTCACCTTAATTTTCAGAACCTACTGTATTATGAACAGTGACTTAATTGCTCCATCCAGCACCAGGCAGTTCCGGCTGGCACTGAGCTGCTCTCCCTCAGCCTGAGCCCAGAAGGACCACAGGCAGGGGACATCTCTGTGCCCCTGGGGACACACGGAGCATCCCGGTCTGGTGCTGGGCCACCAGCTCCCAGAGCCAGGCTGGAACCTGGGCCACCACCGGGACCAGCATCGCTCTGACACCAGTCACGGGCATCCATCAGCCCCTAGGGAAGGGGACAAGACTTACCGCAGGGTCCTGCAAACACCACGGGCTGCTGGTGCCCTTCTCTGGAGCGCAACCAGCACCAACAGAACACCAGCCCTGTCCCTGGGGAGCCAACCCTGCCGGTGCTTCGGTCGGGGGCTTATGGGGCTGATGATTTGGAAAGTTCTGGAAGCTGGGGTGTGGAGGCTGAGGAGGGGAAGAGCCCGGCTGCAGGCATCCTGCCCTAACGAGCACCGGGAGAAGGCAGGGCTGGGACGGAGCCGTTAGCCGGCAGTGTGGGATGTTTACATTTCTAATTACAAGAGCTAATTCTTCGGTTTGGCCAGGTGTCCCTTCTGCAGACAAGGTTAATGGGATGTGAGAGGCCACAGCTGCCACAGCACCAAGTGAGGAGGACGGGCAAGGGACAGCAGGATTAATCAGCCAGGAGCGATGCAAAAAATGGTTATCTCAAGCTGTTTGGAGGCACGGATTAAAAATAAATCTCCCTGAGTTTAATATTCTGCCAGTCAGCTCCTTTTTGTAGGTGGAATCTATTAAAAAATTATCTTTCTGCTAAAATGCTAAAGTATTTTTGACATTTAACAGCTTGCTTCAAGCAAAAAAAAGTGCAATAAATACATGGGAGAGCTAATTGGCTCCAGCCCATCCAACACCCCGTCCGTCATGAACAAGCGATGCCGTGCCAGCTCACGGACGGCGCCGGCAGACCCCCAACGCCTCCTCCCGAGCAACGGCGCATCTGCTCCAGTCCCCTCTGCGCCCCGGGAAACCGGGATGTTCCCACCCCGACCCAGCAGCAGCGCAGCACCAGCCCCAAACCGAAGGTTTAGACCCGAGGGTACCGGGGGCAGGGGGGTACGTGCCGTGATTTGGTTTTACCAAAGTCTGTACTTCGAGGGACTCGGTTTGCTGTAAGATGCAGAAGGAGCTGCCGGGCAATGCAGCCGTCTCAATACAAATTAACGCTTTAACACGAAGCCAAACAGCTACAGCTAATGTACTTCTTTACGAGATCTAAATTTTATGCATAAGCATCAGTGTCAGGACTAAAATAACAGTTTTATGGACACCATGAGCATCAACGGCTCCGCTGATTCAAACCCAGAAACTGCACTTCTGAATGAATCAACTCATTCATTTGGAACAAAGGCATCGTTTTAGATACACGCTTCAAATAAAAGAGAAAGCCAGAGACAATATTCTTCTTGCGAGCCTGCCTCCAAGAAACGCACGGCAGAGGAGAAGGGAGGCTGGTTCCCCGTGAGGGGACGGTGCTGGGAACATGCCGGGGAGAAGGAGCAGAGATCACCCGGGACAGGGCTGGAGCTGGGGTGGGATGGTGTTCCCTCCTCCTCAATCATCTGCACGTGGAAAACAATCCCGGATGGGAAGGGAGGGTGCTGCGTGCTGCGGAAACCCCTGCTGAGCTCCAGCACTCGGTACGCGCTGGCTCCGGTGCCCGTTGAAGTGCCCCTCCATTTGGGGTGGGTTGCACCATGTTCGGACATTTTTCTCGACTCCTGAGACGCAGCTATCGGGAAACCAGAAGGAAACCCTCAGCTCCGTGGACATCACTGACCGGTGTGCGGGAGGATGCACGGAGCCTCGGGATGTCCTTCCCCACGGATCTGCCCGGGTGCAGCAGCACTTGCACCCACGGGTGCATCCACGCAGCCACCGTACGGGATGCAGCAACGTATGATACAGCAGCAACCGCACTAAATCTGTGCCTCTGGAGAAAAATAATACACGGAGACGACTGTTTCTTGCCGATGTTTCCAGCTGTTGATGGTCCCCGGTCTTTCCGCCCCACCTCTGCCTGTGCTGCTCTCCTCCAGCTGCGCTGGTTCCAGCAGCTGCCGGCCACGGCACCAGGAGCTGGGGCACGTTCCCGGGTTTGGGACCCTCGGGGCTGCCTTTCCAGAGCTGCTTTAGGGGCTGGTGGCCTGGGCAGGGCCCCGTGGGACCCTGCGTGAAGGACTCTCCAGCAGCTTAGTCTGGACCTTGATGTGAACATTGGTGACGGCAAGACTGAATATCGGCAAGGAACGGATATCCGCTGCTCGCCCAACAAACGTGAGTTAAAACTGGAGAACGTGGAGCGCTGTACAGCCAACAACTAACGGACAAAAGGGCTTTAGAAAAGTACATCTTGGAGAGTTCGCTCATTACAGCCAGAAAGGTCAGAGCAGGAAATACTCTGGCATAAAGAAAAGTTCATAAACCTGCGAGACGGGACAAGAAAACGACCGTCACCCGGACTGGGGGCAGTTCTTGTGCCTCAGACGAGGGGCTGCACAACACGGCCGGCTCTGCCCATCCCCTCGCCGTGCCCCGGTGAGCCTCTGCCGAGACAGGGCTCGTCCCGGCCACCTTCGCCAGACCCACCAGAGACCCCCCAACGCCAGCTCCTGGCTCCTGACCCCTTTGCAGGCACGTTGTTCATCCAGCCTGGGCTGTGCAAGAGGCAGACCCCCTCCCAGCACCCCCTCCCAACGCTGCCTGCAAGGGAAACACCGACCCACCGCCATCGCTATCGAAACGCCCCGGGCGCCGTGATCCTCGCCCAGCCCCGCACAGGCAGTCTGGCTGGGACGGGGCCGAGCCGAGCCCCCCGTGTGGGGCAGCCCCTGCTCTCCCCACGGCCCCCGTCAGCCCAGGCACAGGGGCAGCTCCCCCCGAGCAGGTGGGGCGCGGGCAGCCCGTCCTCCCCACCGCTGCGCTCCCGGTAACGGGGGCGATGTATCTGTGGCCACAAATGAAAGATCAATATTTATTTAACGCACACACACTACCCTTTAGAGGCCCTTAATTGTAAATTAATCATCATTAACTGACAGTAATTGAACATGCTGAAAGCTACAACCACGGCTTTCCCCCGCGGCAGGAGGCCCTGGCACGGCTGCCGCAGCGAGGGGAGTGGGATGGTGGGATGGAGGTGGGAGAGGGATGGGCAGGAGAGGGATGGGCAGGAGAGGGATGGACAGGAGAGGGATGGACAGGAGAGGGATGGGCAGGAGAGGGATGGGCAGGAGAGGGATGCGCAGGAGAGGGATGGACAGGAGAGGGATGGACAGGAGAGGGATGGACAGGAGAGGGATGGACAGGAGAGGGATGTGCAGGAGCCTCTGCAGCCCTGTGCACCCACCCTGCCCGCAGCGGGGATGCTCAGGAGCTGGTACCATGGGCAGCCTGAGCTTTGCTCAGCTCGGAGCCATCCTGTGCCAGAGGGACAGAGCTCTGCAGGGTCAGGGGACCCCCATCAGCTGTGCCAGAAGGAGGGGTGACCCTGGACCGGGCAGGCACCCCTCACCCTGCAGCAGCCCCAGCATCTTGGCAGGACCCCGCAGCACTGCGGGATGCTGCACCAGGCTCCAGCCCTGGGGATGCCCGTCCCTTGGGAGGGAGAAGCTGAGGTTTGCTTCTTCCCAGATTTTACAGAAATACAAACCAGGAGGGCAAGAGGCAGCTCTCCTGCGTCAGCTCCGGGGAACCGGGGGGATCCTGCCCGCAGGGTTTGTGGGGAGCAGCCACGGAGGGGCTGGGGGAGACGCAGGTCCCCAGGAGAAGAGTTCTGGAGAGTGCGGCTTTTTAGACAAACTTGCACG
This sequence comes from Pterocles orientalis, assembly GCA_011057875.1. Lineage (NCBI taxonomy): Eukaryota > Metazoa > Chordata > Aves > Pterocliformes > Pteroclidae > Pterocles > Pterocles orientalis. The sequence continues at coordinate 123,289 of WKFP01013909.1, forward strand.
TTGGAGAGCTTTTGAGCTGTCGGCGTGCTCTCTAGTCGGGGGCTAGAGCAGCTCTGCCCGGCGTTGCTGGTGTCACAGCGATTATCCAACAGAACGTTCCCCGGTCCCTGGCGGGTCCCCGGTGCCAGCAGGCTGTGCAGGGCTGTGCAGAAAGAAATGCAAATTCCCTTCTGTAAGGACAACGGTGGCACGAACACTGACTTTATTAAAATGCAGAATTATTTCAGGGCCCTTTATTTAGCTCAGAGCCTGGAGGTAATTTATGCGCGCGGATGGAGGCTGCGCTCAGCTGCCGGGCGCTGGCAGCATTTCTTGGCTCGCGCTCCCGGTGTGAAGCCTTTCCAGCTCTGGAAGGAAGGTCTGGGAAGCCCAGAGTCTCTCTGCTTGTTCTTGCTGAAGAAGTTTTTCCTGTCCCCGCAGCTCCTTGCACAGCTCCTGGGGACCGAGCCTTTCACACAGAGGCTAATTAAGTGCTCACTCATCAAGCAGGCTGGCTCCTGCTCCTCCTGCTGCGGAGAACAGCCCCAGCACCCCCGGCACCGTCCCCAGTGCTCCTGCCTGGTGTCCCCGCTGCCTTCCTACGATTCCCTGGGACAGAGACGGGAGCATCGCCCCCCGGCACCCCGGCAAAGGGGCTGCTTGAGGGGGGCAGCGAGACCCCCTCCCCGCCCCACCGCCGGCTGTGGCTCTCACGCCGCGGGGCACGAGCAGCAGCTCTCACGGGGACACGCGGGAGCGTTGGCTCTGCAGCCACCGGGCTCGGCATCGCCGCTGCATCGGCCCCAGGTGCCCCCAGGCTGGGCAGTGCCTGGGCTCCGCAGCCCGCGGATTCTGTTTGGATTTGGAGACTCGCAGCTGGCGGGGGGCTCGGCTCTCCCGCAGCTTTGGTCTCTGCTTTGGATGGAAGCGGGCAAGATTTGGCAGAAGAAACCCCAGAACCTGGCGCAGAGATGACATTCCCTTCTCCTGATGAAATTACCAAAACTCGGGGGGACGCGGTTCTTCCGTCCCCGTCAGGGCTCCAGCGCGGCTCCGAGCAAACGTCCTGGTCCACAGCAGACGGCAGGCGGCTTGGAGAGGAACCTGGAGAGCTTCCCACGAGCCGCACGAGGTGGACAGATGTCCTGCCCGAGGTCTCTGAGGGACAGCAGCCACCACACTGGTGACCACCGTCCTGGGAGAGGGTCCAGCCAGGTCACCGATGGCCGGGGGTTTGGCAGGGGGCTCACGCCGGCGCGTTTCCGAGGGGCAGGTTTGGCGGGGGTGCCGGGGTGAAGCGGCACAGCCGGGGACACGGAGGGACAGGGGCTGGGTGCTGCAGAGCCCAGATGCTCGCAAGCACAGGGACTGACGGCGAGCACTTCACCTCTGCCTGCGCGTCACTGCTACGGCAAACAAAGGCTCCCGGAGCTTGTTGACAGGGAGGTTTATTGAGATGAAATCTTTGCATCGGGTTATGTGTTCTTCTGAGGAGCTTAAACTACGCCCAGGATCAGGCTAGAATAAATCCTTGACTTCACGCTGTCCGGGAAGTCTCAGCGAGGCGATTTGCATTTCCACCTGCGTACTAACGCTGGGCTTACAAACAGCACGAAAACCTTCCCAGCGCCTCGGTCTGAAGGTGAATGCCTGCAGTGCAAAGCAAACACGGAGGAAGGCTCCCGCCGCCGCGCCGCACCTACGGGGTTTGCCGTATCCCGACGGGACATCGGGGGTTTGCCGTATCCCGACGGGACATCGGGGGTTTGCCATATCCCGACGGGACATCGGGGGTTTGCCATATCCCGACGGGACATCGGGGGCTCGGCTCTAATCCCGACAGCCGCACGTCTGGCGCTGGGATGCGCGCGGCTGGGGCTGTGTGTCGGGAATATTATGGGGTGTGTGACACAAAGCCGGGCTTCACCGAGCTGGCTGTATCGCCCGAGAGCGCTGCGACCCCCAGGCGTTACAGGCTGCCGGCAGGGGAAGGAGACGGTGAACAAACCGGGACTGCTGCTGCGGTGCAGGGGGTGCGGACGGGGCTGAGGCAGCAGAACCGCGCTCTCTGCACGGCTCCAGATCACACCGAGACCCTGCACGCGTCGGTCAGTGGCAGCCGGTGAGAAGCCGCAGGTCTGCGGGGTCGGGAGGAGGAGCGGGGCTGTCGTGGAGCCCGGAGCTGGGACCCCCCCGGCCCCTCGGGGGTGATGCTGCTCCGAGACAGGACTGGGGCGCAGCCAGAGGACCCTGCCCTTGTCACATCTGCGTTCCTCTCCCCGCGGTGACATGGTGACAGAAGCCTTCCCGTATGGCGCCGTGGGCGGGAGAGCTTCCGCCCGCTGGTGTCTGCGGTGGCACCAGCTGGCGCTGGGCACCTGCCATCGGCAGCGGATGACGGCACGGCCGGTGCCCGGAGAGCGCGGGGAGCGCGTCACACGTGTCACGGGGACCCGGGCGGCACACAGTCATTTCAGGGCATTGAAACCCTGCTTCACCAAACCTCTGCACCTCTGGTTTCTCTGCATTTTGATCTCCTCCCCACATGCTGCCAATCACCATGAAAAATAATCCCATTAATTTCCAGCTCCGTTAGCAAACAGCCGGTAAAATCTCCAGCACTTGCAAGAGCGGGAGCCCGGTACCAGGAGCGCCAGTGCGGTGCTGCCGGTGGAGAGGCCGGGGTGGCGATGCTGGGGGAAGGAGCAGGAGAAGCCCCAGGTTCCACAGAAGGAAAATCGCCATGGCCTCAGGGGCAGACGGGTTCTGTATGGGGAGCAGCGTTGTTCCAACCGCAGTGCCGCAATGTGCCGTGGGAGTGCCGCCCTGTGCCCTGCGCTGCCCAGGCAGCCGTCCCGGGGCACCGTGTCCCATCCCGGGGCACCATGTCCCATCCCAGGGCACCGCATCCCATCCCAGAGCACCATGTCCCATCTCGGAGCACCGTGTCCCATCCCAGGGCACCGTGTCCCATCCCGGAGCACCATGTCCCATCCTGGAGCACCGTGTCCCATCCCAGAGCACCGTGTCCCATCCCGGAGCACCATGTCCCATCCCAGAGCACTACGTCCCATCCCAGGGCACCGTGTCCCATCCCAGGGCACTGTGTCCCACCGCGGCTCTGGCGCTGCCATCATGGGGTGGTGCCGTGTCACCTCTGCTCTGACCTGAGCTGTGCCTGCCCTGGTTCCCGGCTGCAGGGACAGCATCAACCAGCGTGTTCCCGAGAGCCAGCACCGCATTCCCACAAACCTTCCAAGAGGAAACATTTCTCCTTCTGTACTTGAATGTTTCCTGAAAGTTTCCAGCAAACCGGGGTTACGGTAGATTTGGGGTCAGCGTGCCCTGCGCCAGAGGCAGGCGCACAGCCCCGCCGCGGCACAGGCGGTGCGAGGGAATTAATCACCATGGCTAAGCTCCTTTCCTGCCACCGAGTCACAGCCACACCGCCCTGACTGTGCGTGTTAAGTGGAGTGTTTTCCTTGCATGCAGCTGTTTCGGATAAGCCGGAGCCGGGATCGATGCTGTTCGATGGCGCTGTGCCCCCAGCCAGCCCGCTCACGGTGCCCCGACCCCGAGCAGGGGACGGGGAGCAGCACGGCGTGCCCTGGAGAGCACCCAACCCAGAGGGGAGGGCAGAGACCCCCGTGTCCCTGGTGCGCTGCAGGAAGGGACGTCCCCAGCACGGCTCCGCACTGCCGACACCATCTATCTGCACCAGAGCCCCACACGTTCTGCTGGGAAGGCACAAGCCTCCCGGGGGAACTTGTTCGCTTTGCCAGGAACGATAAACTCCAGCACGGCCCCAGCCCCTCCAGAAAGGCTGCTATTGCTGCGGGACCCCCTGCCCTCCCAGAGGCTTTGCCACCGAGGACTCTGGCAGCTCTGCCCTCTCGCTGCTGCGCTTCGCAATGGACAAAGCCACGCACGCATCCAACACCTCGGGCACCGCGGGCAATCCCCTTAGACCTGCGGTGTTATCTCACCGGTCACAAACACCTCGCTGGAAGGAGGAGCTGGTGATGCTCTGTTCGACTCTGGTCACTGCTGCCCGCGGGTGCAGCCCAGCCGGCTGTGGGCTCGGGAGCAGGGACACCCTCCCCAGAAGCCACCGAAGCCCCAGGCAGGGATGGTGACCCCACGGCTGCCTGGCTGCCCAGTGGCTCGGTCCCAGCAGCAGCGCGGTGCCCGGCGAGGGACAGTGCTGCCGATGAGCATCGCCTGCTCCCCATCGCTGCCGCCGGAGGAGCAGGACCGGCAGGATGTGTCCTGGGACTGTGCATCCCTGGGGCGGTGGGAGGCCCAGGTGGGTTCCAGGATGGGGAGAGTGGATTTGGGGAGTTGTCACGGCAACAGCATCCCTGCCTGTCGCACTCAGCAGCCTGGAGGGGTATGCCAGGGCCGGGGGGCTGCTTGCTCCCCACGTTTGCCAGGGCAGTGCAGGGTGCGGGCAGGCAAGGGGGGTCTGCACCGCTGCACAGCCCCCTGCACGTGAACAGAACTCCGCCGCGATTCTTCCCTTCTTTGGGAGTCAAACCCGGGGATAACACGCCTCTGAACTCAAAGCCTTCCTCCGGATTAGCTGCAAAGCACACCGTACCGCCTGTGGGAACGCGCGATGTTTTCCTGTAAATCCACAAATTCTTGTCTGATCGCTGTCGGTGTGACCAGCACCGCCGCGCTCAGCGGGCTTGTCTGCAGACAGAGTCTCTGCTGTCTCCATCTCCTCTCCCGAGGGGTTCAGCTGTAACCGTGAGGCTGGGGAACGGTGTGTGCCCGGCCAGGTCTGAGGATGGCCGCGGGGACTGGGGACACCAAACAGGCTGGCAGGCTCCAGGAGATACAGGCGGGGAGACGCGTCACCACCACGGAGCAGTGAACGGTTTTGGTGTGGGGCTGAAGGTTTAGAATCCTCACTTCACAGTGGGGGAAAATGTCCCTGTGCTTGTTTGCACGTGTCTGTACTCTCGGAGGAGAGAGCAAACAGCCCAGCAGCGGCAGCTGCCCAAAGATGTGCTCAGTGAGAGCATCCCCGAAGGAGCGCACCCAGTTCGGCGGGAGCCAGTCCCTGCCCCTACCCCTCTCCCTGTCCCTGCCCCTCTCCCTGCCCCTGCCCCTGCCCA